>PVJA010022967.1:21152-33688 GCA_004027025.1 Myocastor coypus
TTTTTTTTTTTTTTTTTTTTTTTTTTTTTTTTTTTTTTTTTTTTTTTTTTTTTTTTTTTTTTTTTTTTTTTTTTTTTTTTTTTTTTTTTTTTTTTTTTCTTTTGTCAGTTTTGAGATGGTCTCACTATGTAGCTCAGGTTGGCCTTGAGCTCACTTTGTAATCCAGTCTGGTCTCAGACTTGGACTTCTATCCTCAGCCTTCCTAGTGCTGGGATTACAGGCCTATAGCACCAAACCCAGTATTGTACATTTTTAAAATTTGAATGTGAGAAGAGTTACTTGGGGAGGACCAGGGAATTTTAATATGTCCATGAAAAGGTGGAACCTTTATTATAATCTGTTGTTTTTTCAGTTTTGTGACAATTCAGATACTAGATTGAAGAGGTTCAGATTATGCTATTACCTGGCAAATTGTTAACTTCTGAATGTCATTAGAATGTTAAGAATGTGGAAAAAGAACCAAGGAATTGCTGGGTTTGGTGGTGCATGTCTGTAATCTAAGCACTTGGAGGGTTGAGGATTATTGTGAGTTTAAGAATAGCCTGGGCTACAGAGTGGGCTCCAGGTCAGCCTGAACTGCATGGTGAGGCCCTTCTCAAAAAAAGAAGAATATGGCTTGGCATGTAATGGGTAGTCCAAGTATATAGTCTTTGGAAGATGGATATTTAATACATAAACATTTAGGGTTGCTTTTATTTATTGGTAATTTTTATTGCTGACTTGTCAAGTACTTTCTAGATATCTTTTAATAGACATCTACTTTAAGAGATACTTGTTATCACATAGCTTTCATATAGAATGAAGAAAAAAATCCAGCGAACTGAGGTTACAGAGGAATTTAAGGACCCGAGTGATCGTGTAATGAAACTTATCACTTCTGATGCATTAGAGGTAAATTTGCTTTTATGCCCTAAACTATTAAAAATATATATATTTTATTGCTGATTGTATATTCTGTTTATAACTTATTCTGCTAGATATGGATAATTCTTTTAGTGATTTTTAACCAATAAGAATGCTCTCTTAAAGCATCAAAAATGAAGCATCCTACTTATGTCTAGGTTTATAAATCTTGAAGCATAGTGAGAAATGGATGTAAAAAACTTGAACATTTGTGGGTTCACATACTAATTCATGTTCTAAAACTGCCATATGTGTTTGGCATTACCTAGATTTAGAGTGACTATTGATCTGTAACAATGGACATTTCCTAAGTTCCTTTTAACAATATATATTTAATTGGATAGTGATTAGATGGATAATATTAAAAAACCTTGGGGGGGCAGCGAGATAGCTCAGCAGACTAAAGTGCCCGCTTAGACAGGTTTAGGCAAGTGCAGGGACCCTCCTTCAATCCCTGCCCCCAGGGCGGACTGAGCCAGCCAGAGTCCAGGTGTAGTGGTGCAGGCCTGTAATCCCAGCACTGGGGAGGCTGAACACTGGATCATCATCATGAGTCCAAGCTTCATAGTGAGACCCTGCAACAAGCAAATACATTATTATCATTATTATTATTTTAACAACCAAATATATATCTATATTTTTATTTTATTTTTATTTTTATTGTTATTATTATTATTTTTTTTTTTTTTGTCTTTTTGAGACAGGGTCTCACTATGCAGTTCAGGCTGGCCTTGAGCTCACTTTTGTAGCCCAGGCTGGTCTCGAACTCACAGCGATCCTCCTGCTCCAGCCTCCCGAGTGCTGGGATTACAGGCGTGCGCCACCACGCCCGGCTATTTTATTTTTTTCTTGTTTCAGAACTTTTGTTTGTTTGTTTATTTATTTTTATGGCCGGCTCAGCCTGCCCTGAGGGCAGGGCTGGCACAGCATGTGGTGCTGGGGATCGAACTGCGGTCCCTACAGCCGCCCAAGCTTTGCTAAGCAGGCGCTTTAGACCACTGAGCCATCCTGCCAGGCCCCAACCAAATATATTTTAAAAAGGAAAAGCTTTTTTTTGGCGTGAGTGAGCAGTGGTACTTACAGGCCACCTGTGCAGTACTTAGTTACATGCAGCCTTCTAATCAGTGACATTTCAAAAGAATGCAGACAGAGAAAAGTGGTAGGGACACCTTGGTAACATTCATTTCATCTCTTGGAACCTTAGTATCCTCCTCGTTAGCACTAGGATCACAGTCTTTTTTAAAGAGAGTCTTGCTCTGCTTCCCCATGGGCTCTAACTGCCAGTCTCAAAGGATCATCCGTCCTGCTTCAGCCTTCTGGGTAGCTGGAAATACAGGCACCCTCAGCTCACTTGGCTGTGACTGAAATCTGGATTTTGTCCAATTGTGAAAACTCAAGTGAGGCAAAGCCTGAGTGTGACATTTAGCACATAGTGGACCTGAAAGAAGTGTTGCTTCTGTTTTTCCTGGCTCTGTCCATGCTTTCTAAATCTGCAGTAAAAGAGGGATCAGACCTTTGGTTTGTTGAAGTGTTCACAAGCCCTGGGACTTCTGTCAGTCGGTTGTAGCTGTGATTCTAATTCAGGGCGCAAGTTGATTTGAAAACATTCTAGTTTTGTGCTGTGAGGTAACTTCATTTCTGAGGATAATTTTAATCTGGGGACCATGAATTTCAGATGGGCTACCCCCTCACTGAAATGTAAGAAAAGTCAGTGTTGTACATTGGGTACATAGAATAAGTTCTGAGTCGGTGTCCTTAGCTTCTCAAAGGTATTCAAATGGAAGATGACGACCTGTTTGCCAGATTTCTGAAGATACAGCTTAACACAGGAATTCTGCCAGATGCTTTGTGTAGACTGTTTCTCCTGCCATTTCCCTGCAAAACAGATGAATTCAGTAGTTTCAAATTATTTTTTGTAATAGATATTCTTATCTCTGTGCTAAAGTTGAGTTAGATAAGAAAATTAACTGAGGTACAGAGACAACAGGGCATAGGGGAATTCATTCACGTTTCTGAATGGCTGCACAGCCTGTGTGTTGGACCAAAGCTTCTATAACTAAGCACATCGATAATCTGAAGTATAGTGAAGAAGCAGGTGAGAATGAAGTGTGTTGGAGTACATGTGATGAAAGTAGTTCGTCTATGGGAAGGAGTTTGTATTTCCTATCTTTTTGGCACAAGTGAACTCATTGAAAATTTTAGTAATTAGATTTAGTGTCTGGACACTGCTGCCTCATTGCTGATTGTGTATGTGCGCGCATCCACTGTTACCAAGCAGTGTCTGATTTTGTGGGCAGGTGTTGATTGGACCAGAATTTTCCTGAATTGACTGAAGGGGCAGGGCAGGGCTGGGTGAGCATGGGTGTCATCACAGTCACCACCTGTAAGGGAGGTGTCACTAGGTCTCTGATGACCTGAGATACCAGTCCCTACACCAGGATATATACGGCTTCTTGAGTTGCACTGTTACGGGCTCTCTTCTTATCCTACAGACCTGACCATTAGGATGAAGGTTTTCTTTGGAGGGGTGGGGGGGCTAAGTAATATTATCACCATGGTTTCATAAAACACTTTCTATATCCTGTCACTAAACTCCTGATGAAGCTAGGGGGTGCATAGATTTTGAGATCCCGTGGAGGGTTGAGTGAATGTTGTTATCTGACAATTTCAAGAAGAGCATAAATATCTATAGAAGCATCTTTTTGTTTTATTTTACTTTGTTGACTGCTGAGAATCACATCTAGGGCTTCGTATCTGCTAGGCTTGCATTCTGCTGAGCCGCATTCCCAGCCCTATAAATGTCCTTTTAAAAAAAAATGTATTTAGGACAGGATCTACAGGGTCTCACTACACAGACTGGACTCTTGTGATCCTCATATTTTTAGCCTCCCAAGTGCTAGGATTATAGAAGCATGACACGATGCACAGTCTTCATTGCCATCTCAGCGTACCCTGGGGGTGGTGCTGGCAGGGCATGTGGTGCTGAGGAGCCCTGGTTTCTGTGCCTGCTTTAGTCTGCTGAGCTATCTGGCTGGCCCCTTGTCCTTTACATGACAATATGATGGAAAAATATGTTCTTAGTTGTTAGAAGTAAAATTTAATGATGTGTTGTAATACAGATAATTTTATGTCTGGGAATGCAATTCTGTGTTTCTCAGTCTTTTCCGATTGTTTCCCTGTAACTGTGTCTAGGCTAATGTTAGTTGAGCTGAGTCCAGTTAACTCACACCTCCAAAAGGTAATTGCTTTGTTAATAAGACTGTAATATTTTGTGTGGTTATATTATTTTCATAGTACTGCTATGCATCATTTCCTGCCAACTCGGTCACCTTAGAAGGTAATTTTATGTGACATTAGTTTTGCCTTTATGTGACATTAGTTTCTCCTCAAAAATTGAAATGAAACACGCATCTTCTCGCTTTAGGAAATGCTGAATGTTCATGAGCATTATCAGAACATGAAACATATGATTTCAACTGATAAGTCCAAACCAGACAAAGCCCTCAGCTTGATAAAGGATGATTTTTTTGAGAGTATTAAGAACATAGTTTTGGAACATCAGCAGTGGCACAGAGAGAAACAGGTAAGCAATGAGCCAACTCCTTTGCCTTCCACCATGTGTGAGAGCTGCATGCTGTGGGGTAGGCGCCTGGCTCCATGGCTGTCTTCCTCTGAGATTTGGAGAGTGTTACCTTTCTAGTTCTGGCTTTTTCAGTAGCTATGTCATGGTGTTTAACTTCTTGAATGAATTTTTTAATATGTGTGTGTATGTATATTTTGTACTGTGGATTTATCATATTTGTGCTTGACATTTATTTCCATAGGTTGCAGATTGGTGGTCTTTGGGTCAGCTCTAGCACAAAGATAGACTTTCTTTGGAATAGCATTGGCCCACACATTGTTTTAAAATTTTGAATTAAGCACCCACGGTGACAGAGTATGTGCTTCTCTGTATACCGTGTCCTATCCCGGATGTGGTTTGTGTGTTTGCAGGATTCATCAGCACAGATTTCCATTTAGTTTTCTGAAGCAAAAGTATTGATGCTGGAGATGGCCACGTTAGCCTTTTCAGCTAGAGAAACAGTGTTTCCCTGGAAACCTGAATGTCACTGTTGTTACATTCATCTTTTAAACTATCTCATTTCATTTTAGTAAATATAGCTAGAAAAAATATAGAAGAAGGCATTTCTGGTCACTTACTATATATCTGGTCATTTATCAGTGTATTCACAAATGCTAGGTAGATAGTATGACCAGACCCGTAGATACCTGCAGATTATCTTGGAAAGGTTTGTTGTTACTGTTCGCTTTCCATGGTACAAAATAAGTGGGCTCAAAACTTACAGGAAAGATAAGAAAAGGGGGCTCAGCAGCACAACATCTGCCTGGCAAGCAAGCTCAAGGTTGTATCTGATTCCCAGTACTAATAAATAAATAATAAAGAAGGGAAGTGTAGAGATCAGAAATGAGCATCTGAAGAAGCAGAGAACAATAAACAAAGCCCAGTTGTATCTGTTACTTGGGAATTCTGGGAAGCTGGGATTCAAGGAGGCACATAGCAGCTTATCCTGATGGCTGCTTGTTTGTTGTCTCCTCCCTTGCTTGGGATGTTAATAGTTGTCTTCTCCCCTGCTTGGAATTTTTTTTTAATTTTTTTTTTTTTTTGGAGGGACTGGGTTTCAAACCCAGGACCTTGCACTTGCCATGCAGGCACTTGTGCCTGGGAACTATCTCCCCAGCCCCTGGAATGTTTTTAATTAGCATTTGTGTGAACTTGGCATTAGGCAAATGGTGGAGGTCAGAGCTTGTAGCCAGCCTTCCTTTACTAAGATGATTATGCAGGTCCCAAGCCCTAAATAAAACTGAGGTGCTTCTGGAGTTCTGGGCTCACTACGAGAGAGACAAGTCTCTGTGAGACCTCTAAAGCGAAATTCATTGGGTCTTCCTGTTGTTTCTTTCGGCACCAACTCATAACATACAACAGGGAAGAGATGAGATACTGGTCTTGGGAGGAAGATAATAATTACTTATTTTAAAGAGGATAACAAATTTTAGAGTGTTTGAATAATTTAATCACAAGTAGGCTACGTGAATGGCCATGACATTTAATAAAACTTTGTGAGTTTGTTTTAATGGGCAAACTCTCTTCAATGAGCAATACTAAGCCAGCGGTGGTGGTGCAGGCCTGTAATCCTAGCACTCTGGGAGACCAAGGAACAAGTTTAAGCCCAACCTTGGCAATTTAGTGAGACCCTGTCTCAAAATAAAAAGACGGCTGGGAATGTAGCTGAGTTGGTCCAGTCTGCAGTACAGCCAGAGTGGGGATGCATGGGGAGTCAGTCAGTGATGGGAGTAGGGACCTGAAGGACCATAGTAAGACCTCAGAGAGCCTGAAGGGAGAATAAACCAGTTTTCTTCATGCTACATAAAGTGCATGCTGTCCTTTGTTACTCAGAAGTGTTTCAATATTTTATTGATGCACTTTACAAGTGTTCTAAAACCCAAATGTGAACCATGCTATAATTAATTATATGAAATGATCTTGCAGTTTTTAAATAATTAACTGATTCTCAGGCTTGTAAAATCGATTTGTATTCAGTGGAGTTGTAAATGTGTGTATAATAGTATGCATAAATAAAGTTTTTGTCCTTTCAGAATCCACCCTTAAAATCAAATCTTAAAGATGATGGAGAGAGAGAAGGACATGTGCAAGACTCACAGGTCTGGACACAGCTGTGTGATCACTTACGGAGCAACCGTTTGCTTATGTCTTTCACCTTTTTGTGTGGCCGTAATTGCATGTGTAGACTTTGTGACCCTTAGTCATCATCATAACAACTATCAGAAAAGGTTTTGAATTCTGAATGCTGTGTGAAGCTGGGCCATTGAGTTCTGGAGCCGTGTGAATGGCTGTGTGTCTGAGTGGGAGTGTGGTTGTGATCAAGCTTTCCCAGGAAAGGGAAGCTGCTGGTGGAAGGTGCCCTCTGCCCTGCGGTGCCTGCCTTTCAGCCACTCTTCCTGCTTCCAGAGTCTCCATTCCCCTCGTGGGTGAGGTATGGGGGCTAACCAGAGCAAGGAAGATGGCGTCCAAGCCTGGCCTTGTCATCAGGGCTGCCATTCCTATCCTGCTGCCTGGGTTTTGAGTAGAGTGGTCAGCCTGTGCTTGTGTCCTGGTGCCCCATGTGGGCCCAGTGGGGGTTTGATTTGTTACCTTGCCTTCTGTCTGGCACTCAGATACGCGGTTCATGATTTCACCTGTGTCTGTGTGTCTTAACTGTTCTCTTTTTCTTTTTCTTCCAGAGATGTGAAAGAGCTGAGTCATTAGCAAAAATAAAATCAAAAGCCTTTTCAGTTGTTGTTCAGGTAAGTTACTTCTTCATGAGGTAATTTGGAAGTGGCATGTTTTTAGACCATACTTGAACTTCTCATCAAAGACCACTGGGTGGCCTAGAAGCTGAGCAGCACTCCTCCGGCAGCAGCCAGCCCAGCGGTCCCCGCCTTGGCCTCCAGTGCCACCTCAGCCTCTGTGCTCTTGCCCCTGAGAGATGGCCACCCTCAGCTGTGCTCTTTGAGCTCCTTCTCTGTCAGGCCGTTTTGCTGGTCTTTTCCTGCAATTTTTGTTTCATTTTCTTCCAGTTTTTGATATTTTTCATCCTGGGAAGTTTTTTTGGAATCTTTTTTCACGGGCTTGGCAATTTTGTGATAATGCACCTTGGTGTGGCCTTTGCACTCCTTGCCCTCGGTTTTCTTGTGACTGTCCTTTTAGTCTGCTATCCTTTGGTTCTGAGGAACTTTTTTGTGTTTCTTTAATGTTGCTCCTTTTTTTGAGAGAGAGAGAGAGAGAGAAAGAGAGAGAGACTGATTAGTTACGTAGTTCAGGCTGGTCTCTCACTCATAGTAATCTTTCTGGCTGTCTCCTGAGTACTGGGATTGTAAGTGTATGTTTCCACACCCAACTCTTCACTTGATTTATAAAAAATTTCTGCGGGCATTTTATTCATTTAAGGGATTTTTCTTACTCTAAATCTTTAAAAATTTTATTTTCCTTCATGATTGGATTTCTCAGGCACCCTGTGCAGTAGAGAAACAGGCAGAAGGAAGATGGGACAGGGGCTTTATTATCTTTTTTGAGGGGGCTTTATTATCTTTAAGGACACGGAACTTGGGGAAGATAAATTCTCTGGAGTTGGACAAAGGGCGGCTGAGGCTTTCATGGCCTTTTGCCAGGGGTGGAGTTTGAAGGGGATGTTTAGATATACTTGAGAAAGTGATTGGGGGGCCCTAACCTGAGGCATTGGGAAGGGTGAAAGGAAGTTGTACCTTGGGCTGAGTTGGAGAAGAAGTGGGAGGCGGTCTTGAGCAAAGTAGGCTTTTGTTGTAAGTGCTTTAACCACCATGATGATTTTCACAGCTCATACGAGGGCCAGAACCCATCACTTCACAGAACACAATGTCTTCTTTTGAAGTAGATTAGCTATAGATTTTGGTGTTTCTTACTTATTTTGATAACTTTCTTTCATTTTATTGTTTTTTTTCCACCCAGAAGATTGAAGAACCTCAAAAATCTGCTCATATTTAAGAGTGGCTAACAAGAAACCCCTACTTTCTTTTTTTTAAGAGCAGATTATATTTATGAGGGGAAAGAAAGTTTCTGTCTGTGAGAGAAAGAAGACCTGGGTGGGTTGCCAAAAATCCTTCCTTTTCTAGGGATTTTTATAGATCACACCCATGAGATGAGGCAGGCCCACGGTGGGGAAGCAGGGCAGTGGAAAGGTGGGCATGAGGTGGGATGAAAACTATGGTCTACCAGTAAGATGATGAGTGTAACTGCTCAGGTAAAATTGATTACATCGGGATCAAATGGGTAAGCGAGTCACCAGTAAGCCAGATCCGGCCAGTGCCCATTACTCCCTCAGGGCACTTTGGGGGGGCCTCTCCAGAGGGGAGAATGTTACAGGCAGCTGAATTAGATAAAAATATTAGATAGTCAGACAGAGCTGAGCCCTCAAGCGAGTCAGTGCAGAAGAGGATGCCTAGCAGCTGTGGGGGAGATTGCAAGACAAAGGGTAAAACAAATGAACCCCTAAACTTTCAAGTATAAATGTCAAGAATTAATATTCTAAATAGGTATCTATTGCCTTGAAACCAGGAAGAACTACTAGCCCAGCCCCCTATGGGAAGAGCCCTGTTCTGTTTCAAGCCCCTGTTTTTCTTTTTTTTTTTTTTGTCTTTTTGAGACAGGGTCTCACTATGGAGTTGAGGCTGGCCTTGAGCTCACTTTTGTAGCCCAGGCTGGTCTCGAACTTGCACCAATCCTCCTGCCTCAGCCTTCCAAGTGCTGGGATTACAGGCGTGAGCTACCACGCCCAGCTAAGCCCCTGTTTTTCTTTTTCCTGTAACAGTAACTGAGTAAAGAGCAGTCCTGTTCTCCCTTTTCCTGGGTGAGGCAGGCCTTGCTGCCCTGGGGTTTGTGGGGAAAGTGAGCCTGGAGGCCCTTTTCTACCAGCTTCTGTCTGCCACTCTGTTCCGAGTCTTCCTCCCTGCCTCTCTAGGTGGTGCCCTAATGGTGACCTTCTGGGGTTGGTCTCTGGAGAGTGAACCTGCCTGTAAGTGGGAAAGGGGATCCTTCCTGAGCAGACTTTGGTGTCATTTCCCTCCAGTTTCTGGTGCTTGCTTTATCCAACTTCCTGAGTGGACGCAGTTACAGAGTGGCTTTTTTCTTTTCTTTTTTTTTTTTTTTTTTTTTTTTTTGCCGGACCAGGGTTCAAACTGACGACCTTGCACGCGCCAGGCAGGCACTTGTGCCACCGAGCTAGCTCCCCAGCCCCGGTGTGGCCTTTTTTGTTCTCTTAAGTCAGCCATTGCTTCTTGCTAGCTTTTCCAATTTCCATCTCATAAGCTTTATTTCCTATTCTGTTTTCGTGCATTTTTATTCTTTTGCTGTCTTGTTAGTGGGGTTTCAGAATGGAGTACTGAGAAATCCCTGTGCTAAATTGAAGATTTTTTTGTGAATTTTCTAAATGAATCTAAGAATATGTTTACTTCATAGAAAAGCATTACCATTCCCTAATTTTCGAAACAAGAAGTAATAAAAAATTAAGTCTAGGTTAGTTAGGTGTTATAAGTTTGCTGTATCACTATAAATTAAGTATTGACTACAGCGTACATTGGTTCATGAACTTGATTTTTTTGTATACGAATTTGCTTTTTTCCATAATTCTGGTTGTAAGCTGAGCTAGACAAGAGCCCAGTCAGATTCAGTGGTTAGCTTCACTGTTGACCTTATGGAGAATTTTGGAGTGCAATTGAGCTCGAAAACCAGAATCTTGCAGGATATGGATTTGTGAAGGGAAGCACTACTACGTTACTGACTGAAAGTCCCAAGGGCAGCACATTATCTGCAGTTCTGTTTTAGATGAACTTTATATATTGCTTGTTGATGTTTAATGTACAGCTGAAGAAGCTGTCAAGTACTTTTTTTGTTTTTGTTTTTGTGGAACCAGGGATTGAACTCAGGCCCTTGTGCTTGCCAGGCAAGTACTTATTCTACGGAGCTATCTCCCCAGCCCCAACTGTCAGCTACTTTTTTAACAACTGAACAAATTAAGTTCCCTATAAGCTGCTCTGTATGTCCTTGCATGACTGTGGTTTTCCCCCCTTTTTGAGGTATATGTATGTATGTATATATATATATATATATATATATATATTTTCAATTTTATTTTATTTATGTTATTATTTTATTTATGGTATGGCTGGCTCAGCCTGCCCTGGGGCTGGGGCTAGCGTAGTATGTGGTGCCAGTGATTGAACCATGGTCCTTGCAATTGCCTAAGTTTGCCTAAGCAGGCGTTTTAGACCGCTGAGCCATCTTTCCGGCCCCTTTGAGATATATTTGGTCTACAGTATGTGGTTGCTTTTTTTTTTTTTTTTTTTGTCTTTTTTGAGACAGGGTCTCACTATGCAGTTGAGGCTGGCCTTGAGCTCACTTTTATAGCCCAGGCTGGTCTTGAACTTGCACCGATCCTCCTGCCTCAGCCTCCCAAGTGCTGGGATCACAGGCATGTGCCACCACGCCCGGCTGTGGTTGCTTTTTAAGGATTGTTAATGTCTGTACTGCATTTAACTGAAAGGTCTTTGTATGAGTAGTCAGCAGAAATGAGAGCCAGATCTCACTAACAGCTCCTGGCTGCGAGGCTGCAAACACAGGTGCTGTCAGGCTGCGCCCTCTGTCTGTCTCACCTTTGATGCTCTCTCTAAGCGCTGTTTCCGACCACTCTAGCCTTGCATGTTTCTGCTTCCAGATCAATGGGAAGAGCATACTTTTCCCCTTCCTGATTGTTAAACAGCTGTAAAATAGAGTTCTGTCAGCTGTGGCAAAGCTCTCACGCCCTCCCTGAACAGATGAGGGGCCACAGGGATGTGGAGCTCACTCTCGCCCCGTCTGGGCCTCCTGATGGGACTTGGACCCTCGTGTGAAGTGGATCCTCTCTGAACACATGGCAGTACCCGAGGGAAATAGTCGTTTATACGATAAAGGTCACAGGTTGTCAGGAATTGAATTAAGGCAGTGTCTGCACTTTCAATTCCCAGCCATCGTAGATGCCATGCCCTGATGTGGGTTGACAGTACTAGCAGTGACTGGAAAGTGTTAGAAAGGGAAGGTAAAAGACTACGTACGCGGCCCACGTAGTGATATGAGGAAGCTGATGGAAGAAGTGTTGCGTGACGGGCATTTTTGCAAATCTTTCTTCCTCTTTGTATATTTTCCCTTTCTCTAAATTATCTGTTAGTTGGATTCCCTTTGTAGTTCTTTTTGATTAATTGGATTTCGTACCCCTTAAGGCATCCAGGTCAAGACGGCATCGTCAAGTCCGACTTGACTCTTCTGACTCTGACTCAGCCTCGGCCTCGGCCTCTGCCTCTACCTCTGCCTCTGCCTCTACATCCTGTCAAGGAAAAGCCAGAGCAAACCAGAAGAAAAAAGCCAAGCCAGCACCAAAGTCGACAGGGAGGAAGGTGTCCGCCAGGAGCAAAGGTATTGCTTAAGGCCTTACTGAGACTCAGCAGTGATGAGCAGATCGTATTTACAGGTTTCCTTCATCTTTATGTGTTAGTACGAAGGATTGTTGATTTACTTGAGAACATTGTGAGGTTTAATTAAAGAAAATTAATTTATATTTTGGGGTTCTCATTGCTAAAAGGGACTCTAGGAGTTAGATCAAATGTATCATTTCATAGATGATGAATTTGGGCCCTTAAATATTAAGTGCTTGTCTGAGTACGATAATACAGATTAGAAAGGGGTCTGGGAGCTTAGCTCAGTGGTACAGTGCCTGCCTGACAAGTGTGAGGTCCTGAGTTCACTTTCTGCTACCTGCTCCGAAGTGTAGGTAGGGAAGTAGGTAGCTAGTTTGATGGAGGAGCAATCTAGACTCATCCAGTGGATATTTTGTTAGTAGTTTTTATGTGTGAATCAAACTTTTTGTGTAGAATAAGCTGATGATAAGTTAATGTGTTCTATGAACCATACTTTCCTTTAGTTACATTAATGAGGCTCCTGCTGCTTTTTTTTTTTTTTTTTTTTTTTTTTTTTTTTTTTTTTTTTTTTTTTTTTTTTTTTTTTTTTTTTT
>PVJA010022968.1:0-17049 GCA_004027025.1 Myocastor coypus
AGATAGATAGATAGATAGATAGATAGATAGATAGACAGACAGACAGACAGACAGACAGACAGGACACATATCCCAGTGTCTGGGATGGCACAGCACAGGCAGTATCCTGCAGGTTCTGGGGCATTAAGAAGATGATAAGCAAATACTGCAAACTATTCAGTCTGAGAACATTTTATGATTTTTCATGCAATGGGCACATTCCTAGATAACATAATTGCTCACTTAAGGATAAGGCTGGGTATGATGTCACATACCTATAATCTCAGCAACTCTTGAAGGCTGAAACAAAAAAAATCACAAGTTTGAGTCCAAAATAGGCAACTTAACATGACCTTGTTTCCAAAATAAAAGACCTGGGGATGTAGCTCTGTGAAAAGGCCCTGAATTCAGTCCCTAGAAGATAAAGACAGACAATATGAATGAATATCTGAATAAAGAAATTGAAATTGTAGCCTAAAACTATTCTACAAAGAAAATCCTTTAAGTTCAGATGGTTTCCCTGGCAAATTCTCCCAAAATTAAGGAAGAAACATATGGGTGATAAGAAGCCCCTTTGTGTATCATTATGGGAAGCTAGCTTTTCCCTGGCACCAAAATGAAACAAACATTATGAGCAAAGAAAACTATAAACCAATATACCCCTTGTGAACATAGATACAAAGATTCTAAACAAAATTTTCTCAAATCAAATTTAATATATACAAATAACAGAATGATCTGGTGAGATTTCTTTCAGAAATGTAACGTATCTAAAAGCTAAAATGTAATGGGACAACCATACTGAGAGAGAGAGAGAGAGAGAGAGAGAGAGAGAGAGAGAGAGAGAGAGAGACTGCTTTACCATCTCAGTTCACTCAGAGAAAGCATTTAATAATACCTAAAATCTATTTCTAATTAAGTGATAAATGCTCAGTAGACTGTCAGATTGAAAGAACCTTTTCAATCTGACAGACAACATCTACAAGAAACCTACAGCCACTGTCACACAGATAGTAAAAGACCAGTGCCAAGATCTGGAACCCACTCCAAGGGCCTGACTTCAGCATTATATTGGAAGTTCTAAGTGGTATAATGAGACAAGAAAAAAAGATACCCAGGTCGGAAAGGAGGTATACTACCTGTCTTTATTTTTAAAAAATGTGATTGCCTGTTTAAAAATCTGATCACATCTATTAAAAGTGCTACCAGAATAAGTAGGATTGGTAAATTTTCCAGTTATAAGATTATACAAAAACAATTTATAGCTAGGTATGGTGGCATATGTACCTGTAATTCCACCACTGTGAGAAGGGTGAGGCAGGATTGCAAGTTCAAGCCCAGCCTGAGTAATTTGGAGAGACTTTGTCTCAAATTTTTAAAAAATTAAAAGGGCCTACAATATAGCTTAATGTGAATACCCTGAGTTCAATCCATAATATAAAAAGAAAATAATGAATTTACTTGCATAACCTAGTAGTTGTGTCAGCCCCACCCCTGGGGCATACTGAGATGGCAAATGAGACTGGGCATGGTTGTATGTGCCTATAATCCCAGTGCTTGCAAGGCTGAAAACAAGAGGATCACTATGAGTCTGATCTGTGCATTGAGACCCTGTACTAAATACATAAATTAAAAAAAAAAAAAAAAAAAAACCTAATAGTAATAAGTTGGAATTGACATTTACAGTGGCATTCAAAGTATGAAATACCTTAGGGATAAATTCTGACAAAATATATTCAACATCTATATACTAAAAATATAAATCATTGCTAAGAGGAATTAAGGAAAACCTGAATATGAAGAGAAAGTCTGCTATGTGAGTCTTTTTTTTTTTTTTTTTTTTTTTTTTGAGATAGGGTCTCGCTGTGCAGTTCAGGCTGGCCTTGAGCTCACTTTTGTAGCCCAGGCTGGTCTCGAACTCACACCGATCCTCCTGCCTCAGCCTCCCGAGTGCTGGGATTACAGGCGTGCGCCACCACGTCCGGCTCATGTTAGTCTTGATTATAAAATCTATTTGGAAATGCAAAGGACTAGAATGGTCAAAGCAATTTTGAAAAAGAACAAAGGTGAAGGAAGGATTAAACTTCCTATCTTCAAGACTTACTGTGAGTACCCTGTACTCAGGACCTAAGAAGGCATGAAAATAGGTAGTAGGGGAAAGAGAGTCTATAATAGACCTATGCAAATCATGGCAGGGTGACACATGCCTAATGTAAGCCCACATACTTGGAAGGCTGAGGCAGAAGAATAGCTTGAGCTCAGGTGTTCAAGACCAATGTGAGCAGCATAATAAGCCCTATGTCAAAAAAAAAAAAAAGAAAGAAAGAAAAAGAAAAGAAAAGAGAAAAAAAGAAAGAAAGAAAAGAGAAATAGACCTGTCAAGGAGGTCAACAATAAGTTTTCAATAAAAGTTCAAAGACAAGTCAATTCAATGAAGAAAAGACAATCTTTTCAACATATGGTACTAAGACAATCAACCATATGCAAAAGCAAAAAAAGCAAATGACAATTCATGCTTCAACTGCGTTAAAATTAACTCAGTGGATCAAACTAAATGTAAAAATTAAATCTGTAAAACTCATAGAAAAAAACTTTTATGACTCCTGGGTTAAGCAGATTTCTCACAGTCTATAAAGAATAAGTTAACGAATTGAATCATATCAAAATACAAACTTTTGCTCTGTAAAGACATCATTATGTGAATTACCAGAGAAGCCACAGGCTGAGAAATTGTTTATACTTTATCTGAGAAAAATCTTGCATCATGAGTATGTAAGAGCTCTCAAAATTGAATGTAAGAACAAAATATACAAACAAAAAAGTAAAAAGTTGCATAACAAATAAGCAGTGACAAAGACATCTTTAGTATATAGAAAAATGCAAATCAAAGTCACCATCAGATACCACTGCTCACCTAATAGAACAGGTAAGATTAGTAATAGCAAGCAACATCCAGGATATAGAGAATCAGGAACTCTTATACATTGCTAAAGAGTACAAAATGGATCAACCACTTTTAAAAATTACTTCCATTTAACATATTTATGAATATTTGCTGTAGTCAAGAGTTTACAGGGAAAAAGATTTTTTTTGTGTGTGTAACATTTTCATTTAATGTTCCTCAGCATTTGATCAAGCATATTTTGAAACGTCAACAATTAAAAATTATTAACAAATAAGCACACTAATGTGCACCTGTAATCCCCAGCACTTGGGAGAGTGAACCAAATACATGGTAGGAGGTGTAGGGCCAGCCTAAGCCAGGGGAAAAGATTTAATGTAGAATTTATAAGATTATTTTATAATATTTACCTAAAGAGTCAAATGCAAAGAAGTACAGGGAATCTGTCTAAATACTAGACATCTGAAGAATCCAGCTGAGGGCTGGATCCCACAGCAAAGTCTTGCACTAAAGAAAGACAGTTTATGACCTGGCCAATCAACAGGCGCCCCAGTGTCCACCACAAATGATGGTTAAGAAGGCAGCCAAGAGTTGTGGAAACCTTCCCAGGAGGCCAAGATCTGAACTGCAGCACCCCCAAAGACTCCAGCAATGGAGGCTCTAGCTCCTGAGGGCCTGATGCTGCCGGGGTCTTCCCTTGCCCAAGTGGCCAAGTTTCCAGAAAGAAGTTTGGGCAGAGTAGTTAAAGACAGGCCACTGATGAGGCTCACCAGCATACCAGGCGTGCTCGGCAGGTTCTGAACACAGGACCCAGACCAGTGCCTGCCCCACCTTGTTCTTCAGAGAATGGTAAACAGTCTATTTCCCTTCTGAAGATAACAGTAAAAGTTTTCTAAGGACTTCACTTCAAAAAGCAGTTTTCAAGGAAAAGTCAAATCATCAGCTTATGAAACTCTTCAGACTCAACCGATGGGCCATGAATTCCAGCACGATAACAACTTGCAGACAGTTATAAACTGAACGCAAAAACTCCAAATGCCAAGGTCATGCATGAGAAATTAATCTTATTAAGGAACAGGGTTACAGCAAGAAATGTATTTTGCTCGGCTGTGTTGCCAAAACATACACTGGCTTAGCCGTGCCAAGATTTCCTCATGAAAGCGGGACTGCTTGAGAGACGGACAGAGCAGGCGCACTGCTTCCACTTTTCTCTCCTGTTCAAGTCATAGGTTAAAACCAAAAACCAAGGGCCACCTGAAGCTGTATTCTCAAAACCAGCACTATACAAAACTTCAGTGGACAATGGAAGCAAAGGTCTGTCTTAACCCTAAATCAGATCTTTTTTTTTTTTTTTTTTTTTTTTGAGACAGGGTCTCACTGTGCAGTTCAGGCTGGCCTTGAGCTCACTTTTGTAGCCCAGGCTGGTCTCGAACTCACAGCGATCCTCCTGCCTCAGCCTCCCGAGTGCTGGGATTACAGACGTGCGCCACCACGCCCGGCTATCCTAAATCAGATCTTGAGAAAACTTTCTTGGTGCACTTAATACATGAAGTGAAAGAAAAAAAAAAAAGTCCTGCACAAATCCAGAAGAAGACCTAGAGCCCATGGTAGTGTCCTTCAGACTTCAAACTGGAGACCTAGAGCCCACAACAATGTCTCATGCAAATCTGTATCAAGGATCTGAGCTGTGAAGGCCCAAAGGTCTGTGGTGGAAGCTAGAAAATCTGAGCCAGCAGGATGAAAGATCTGTGCCACCAGGCTGAGTGATCTGTACTAGAACTAGGAAGTGATGTTCAAGGTAAGAACCTCAGCTCCCCTAAAAAGAACCACAGCTGCCATCTGCAACAGCAAGGACGTGAGCTCCTCCAACTATGAGAAATCTGAGCTCATATCAGGTATAAGCTTCTCAAGGAGAAACAACAGCATACCATCTTCCCCTCTAGTTCTCCTTTTATGCTCTTGGTAACAAAACTGATTCAGTTCACCTGGGTGTTATAAGTTGACCATTAGTTCATCCACCACAATGTTCCAGTCATGCCACTCCTGTATCATTCACCCAAAAAAAAGTGGAAGCAGATGGACTGTGAATATTGATAGCAGCTTTCTTTATGTGAGCCAATAGTTAGAAATAGCTCATATGTACATAAACAAGTGATTGACTGACAAACCATGACTTACTTATGCAAGGGGATGGATGCCATTCTGCAAAATAAAGCATAACCTGATCCCAGTATAATTTTGTTGCGTGGAAGAAACCAGTAGTAGATATGTGTTGTGTAGTTCTATTAAAATTCTAGAAAGTACAGGTTTATTCATAGTCATAGAAAACAGGTATGTGACTGCCTATGGGCAGGTGAGAGTAGGTGAAGGATGACCAAAGCAATAGAAAGGGACTTTTGAAGGGCTACTCATTACCTAGTAGTAATGGCTTCACAGATGTAAAAAGTCACTTTTAAGTCTGTGACTTTTATTTATTTATGTGCTTATTTGTTTGTTTGATATATGGTCTCACTACTCAGACTCATAGTGATCCTCCTGTCTCAGCCACCCCAGCATTGGGCTTATAGGTATGAACCACCATGCCCCATTTCAGTGACTGGCATGGGCCCAGAGCTCCAAGGCTGGCATGGCATGTGGTACCAAGGATCAAACCCAGGTCCTTGTGCTTGCCAGACAGGTGTTTACACTGCTGAGCTATTTCCCCAGCCCCTGTAACTTCTTACATATTACTTATACTTCAATAAAGCTATTAAAATTTTCAAATTATTAAATAGTCATAGAACCACTGAATTTTCAATTCAGAAAAGACCAAAACAAAAAGTTTATGTATAAAATTATGTGGGAAAGTTGTTCTCAGTTAACATTAATACTTCTCTACTGAGTGGTGGCACACACCTCTACTCCTAAGGCTCAGGCAGGAGGATCACAAATTCAAAGCCAGACTGGCCAACTGTCTTGGTTACTTTTCCTCTCATTGGTGAGATAAAATGCCCAATGCCCAAAATTAAGAAAGGAAAGTTTTATTTAGCTTATTAGTTTGTGGAGGTGTCAGTCCTTAATTAGCTGACTTCCAGGTAGGGTGGGCAGGGTTGCAAGGCACAGGGGCAACAATTCAAAGCAACAAAAACAGCAAGAGCAAAAGAGCAAAAAAGTCAGGAGAGAAGGCCTCTTTTCCTCCCTTATATTGTAGGTAAGCTGCTACCCCTGAGGAGATGTACAACTCTATTCCCTTCTCTTGCACAGGCTGAGCATGCTTACAAAGGAGGGAATTTGGCCCCCTGCTGAATCACTTAAACTAGTCTAAACTCAAATTGACACAGTGAACAACATCCTACAAGGGATGTGCACAGAATATAGAAATACTGAGTTAAGCTTTTAGACCTCTCAAATTGATAATAGTATATCAATCATTACTGCAACTTAATGAAATTCTGTCTCAAAGATAATAATAAAAGAGTTGCGGGCTGGGGAGATATCTCATGTCTTAGCACCTGCCTGGCAAATGCAAAGTCCCAAGTTTGATCCCCTGTATGCATGCTGTGTTGGCCCCCAGAACCTCAGGCGTACATGCTAGCCTCAGAATACAACATGGTAGCATACTAATCCCAGCACTAGAGAGCCTGAGACAGGAGGATCACTATTAGTCCAAACTGCATAGCAAGACCATGTACAAAAAAAATTATGGATGTAACTCAGCAACAGAGCACCTTCCAATTGCCACAATGCATGGTAACTGAGTGCAGTTCCTGATTGAAGGTCCACAGGCTATGGATATGTGGGAGGAATTTGTTTATGTGCTCAGTGTCAGTAGTAGTGCTGTGTCACTCTCACATTTCTTGAGAGTGGTAATAATTTTGTGGTTATGAAAGTCCTGTGCCTTGGAATATTTTGGTTGCAAAGCATCATGGTCTCTGCAGCTTTCCAAGGTGCAGAAAAATACAAGAACAGGGAGGGGAGAAAGTAGATATAGTAGAATTTTTTTTTAGTTTTCCTGAAGGCATATGTTTGGATCAGAGGTCAAGAGAACATGACTTGCGCATGAGTAATGCAGAAATGACCAGATCTACAGTCTACTGCTCATGCTAAGGAGGCTGGCAGTGATAGTGGGTTTAATAAGTTCCTCAAGTCCGTTGTCATTTGTCTCTCTGCTAATTAACAAGATTAAGGGAGGGGAGGCAGTTAATTAAGGACTCCCGTAAGCTGGGTTTCATTTAATTGAAATTTTTTTCACTGGCACAATTAATATGCAACTCAAGCAGACATTCCAAGTTACAGTTAATAAAGTTTTATTTATAGCACCACTAGGGAACACCAAGGGCACAATGTCAGTGAATTTGAAAACACACTCTGAGTATTTAGAAAGTACTGTATATCCAAGTTTGGGGCTACAGAGAGACTTGGCCATTCCCTAGTCCTAAGAAGCCATTCTATGAATGCAGCCCATTTTCTGGGCTTTCTTCCCAGGCCAGGACTGATTTGACTTCCCCTGAAGAGAGGCTTCCTCAAAGCTCCCTTGATGGACATCACAGCCCCCTTCTTCCCACCTCTCTTGGCTTCCCTCGCTCCTCCTTACTCTCTCTCTCTCTCTCTCTCTCTCTCTCTCTCTCTCTCTCTCTCTCTCTCTATTGAGAAGGTTTCCTCCTTCTGGGCTGGCTCGTGCTTATTTGCTCAAGTCCTGAACTTACTGTTCCTGTGCTTTCTGTCTTAATAAACTTTATTTTTTGGAACAGTTTTAAGTTTACTGAAAACTTGACACTCATACCAAGTTCCCTCTGTTGTCATGTTAAATCACAAGTGATTCCGTGTTAGTACCTCATCATAACCACACACTCCAAGCTGTAATCCTATTTCCCTGGCTTTGTTTGTTGTTTTCTTTCTGTGCAGGATCTCATACAGGGTCCTTCATGATCCTTAGTCATTCTGTCTCCTTGGGCTTTTTTGGGCCACCCTTGCCTGGGAAGTTTTTCAGTTTTCCCCTGGCTTTTTGTTTTGTTTCTGGTTTTGTTTTGGATACTGGGTATTGAAACCACAGGGTATTCTATCACAAAGCTGAGCAGTATTCTCAGCTGTTTTTTATTTTGAGATCTCACTAAGTTGCCCAAGCTAAGCTTGAACTTATAATCCTTCTGACTCAGCCTCCTCAGTACCTGGGAGTGGCTGACATTACAAGCTTGCACCACTACACTTGGCTCCCCTTATTTTTGAGGACCTTGATGTGTGGAGCATTGAATTTTGTAGATGGCTCCACTTCTGGCACTTGCCTGATAGTTTTCCCTTTAGACCAGGTGATGGTTTGGGGAGGACTTCCAGGATCTGTGCTGTTACCAGGACATTTCACTGTGGGTATCAGCATGGCAAAATCAATATTCTTTGGTGCCTCACTGTGATGTTACTGTTGCCCCCCACCTCTCCACATTATGACCTTGAAGAAGATTGCTGTGACATGCTGGGGATTTTTGTTTTGTAAGCTGCTTCATGTCTGTGGCTGAACTTCACACAAGTCTGTTGTCTCTGCAGCACAAAAGTATAGGACTCACCAGAAGAGAGGCAAATGTGTGTGTAAGCTAAATAATGGGTTCCCTTTTCCTGACCAAAATACGAACACTCGCTCTCTCCCTACTCTTGGTGAACTGCTTTTCTCTTATTTCTCATGCCCAGATTCTTCCTAACTCCTGAGTGTGATAAAAAGGGCAACCAGCTGGGCTGTGAGTGATGTAAGATGATCTAGGTCTCTTGTATGGTCTAGAAAGTGGCAGGTTCCCAGGGCTCCCTGGGCTGTATCATGCACTGGGCAGCACCTGGGTTTCCTCAAAGCACTGCTTTTCACACAAAGGATAGATTGACTCTTCTAGCCTAGAGTTACCAGGTGCACTGTGATTAGGAATTGTGTTATCTTGCCTCCATGAAAATGTTTGCTTGGTATTCCATGTACTCATAGCAGCCATGCATAGTGGGCACACTTCCTCCTGTGACTTCACAGAGTTCTTAGAGACTAGCAAAGAAGCTGAAAGTACACCTGGTCAACAGAGACACCAGGAAGCTCCACCAGAGTCTCTACAGAGGGCCCACTTGGCTGGCAGAGCCTGTGGGGCTCAGACGCCTTGGGCAGACAGGAGAGAAGGTGAGTGGTAGAAAATAGGAAGGCTCCAAGAACATTGGAAGAGAACAGAATAGGTATCTTCCAGTATTCAGAGAGAGATGTTTGTTTGCTTGCTTATTTGTTTTTTGTTTGTTTGTTTGTTTGTTTGTTTGTTTGAAACAAAGTCTCACTATGTAGCTCAGTCTGGCCTTGAATTTTTGACAATCCTCCTACCTTTGCCTCTCCAGTTCTGGGATTACAGTCATGTACCACCCATACCTGGCCTCAGAGAAACATCTTGAGCACAAATGCTTGTCATACTGACTTGGATCATATACAAGTTCTTGGGTCATTGGCACCAAGCAGTGAAGGACACCTCAGGGGCAGTGTCAGGCCTAGCTAAGACAGGCCTACACTACAGAAATAACAGAGTTCTAGAGAAAAGCAAATTTCCAGCTGAAATTCGTGCCACACACCTTAGCTATTCAGGTCTGAGCCAAGCAAGGAGCAAGGAAGGTAACATACAGATGAGTAGTAGGTTATCCCAGGGAGTTAATAAGTGAAAATCTGGAAATTACAGGAGTGAAAAGGCTAGAATGAAGATATTCTAAATCCTAAGATTACTTAATTTATGTAAAGATTTGCTGACTCAGGTGGTTCACAGGTTTGGGGCTGTCCTGAGTAACTCTGTGAAACCCTATCTCGAAATAATTTTTTTTTTTTTTTGACTTTTTTTGAGACAGGGTCTCGTTATGCAGTTGAGGCTGGCCTTGAGCTCACTTTTGTAGCCCAGGCTGGTCTTGAACTTGGACTGATCCTCCTGCCTCAGCCTCCCAAGTGCTGGGATTACAGAAGTGCACCGCCATGCCCAGTTTTGAAATAAAATTTTAAAAGACTAGGGATATAACACAGTGGTAGTGCCAGGGCATAGTGATACATGCCTGTAATCCTAGCACTTGGGAGGCTGAGGCAGGAGGATCAGTGTGAGTTTGAGACCAGCCTGGGCTACAAAAGTGAGCTCAAGGCCATCCTGACCTGCATAGCAAGACTCTATCTCAAAATAAATGAATAAATAAATAAATAAAATAACCCAGTGATAGAGCATGAGCTTAGTGTGCACACGTCCTTGGGTTCAGTCCCTGAGGCCACACAAAAAGAAAATGAAACAAGGTTTTACTAGACCAAATTCCACAGAAGGAATATAGAAAATTGTTTTGAAAAGAAATCCTATCCCATTTTCCAAAGAAGTCACCAAGCCTGATTTCATATAGGGATTCTAGGAAATCCATAAAGAGTAGTTAATTTTGTTATTATGTTAAACACTGGCAGGACATTTTAAAAAAAGGAAAATTGTTTTATAAAAATTTTGTGAAATGGGCATAATCTACAATGGAAATAAGTGTCATTCACCTATACATTTTAAACTAGTAAGTTTCTATCGAGCATGGTGGTGCATACCTATAATTTCAGCACTTGGGAGGCTGAAGCTGGAGGATCAGTGTGAGTTCAAGGCTAGTCTGGGCTACATATCAAATGTAAGGCCAGCCTGAACTGCATAGCAAGACACATCTTAAAAACAAACTTAAGTTATATGCATCATACTGCAAACTGTATTACATTCACATTTATAAACATTTAGAAATAATACAGCAGAATATTAAACAAATAATATACTATGAATACAAGGGTGGTTCAATATTAAGAAAGCTATTAAGGTAACACATTAGCAGATACAAGAATGCTAACATGTATCATCTCAAAAACAAGAAAAATACTGAGAATGGCATCAGTAGCTGCTTCTCTAGCACTTAGTGTTTTCATATCAGCCAGAGTCAAGAATCATACTTAATGCAGGAAAACAGTATTCCCACTAAAATAGGAGCAGTATCAGAGGCCTGTTGTCATTATCAGTGGCGCAGTTAGACAGGAGAAAGGTGTAAAACTATTACTCTTTGTAAGTGATAGGACTTCATGCCTAAAAACCCCAGTGGGATCAATTAAATACTAAGAAAACTTACTAAGGTAGAAGATTTAAAATTAATATACAGAAATCCAAAGTAGTAACAGGGTAGAAGATGGGAAAGACACCCCATTTATAGTAGAGTCATAAATCTAGGAAAAATCTTAAACTGAGACATGAAGCAAACCTTAAAACATTCCTAAGAGACACAAAAATCAACTTGAACGAATAAAAACATACTCTTGTTTTACAGAAAGATTCAACGTCATAAATATGTCACTGTACTCTAGGCTAATGTATAATTTCAATAAAGCCCAAATACAGTTACCAGCAGGGTTTTTGTTTGTTTGTTTGTTTGTTTTCTGAAACTAGACAAATTTATTCTGAACTTGCAGTAAAGAAATAAAAAAGAAGCAGAAAATTTCTAAGTAGGAAGAATAAGGATAGAGAATTAGTCCTATGAGCAAGTTAGTCATGAAGACTCAGTAATGAAAACCAGTATAGAATACAGTACTGGATCACAAATAGACACATAGGCCAAAAGCACACCATAGAGACAGATCTAAATACACCAGATATTTTAATCATATCTTAAGTGTGTGGAAATGAGACCAGAGCCTTTAATTTATGTGATTAGAATAACTAGGAAGTTACTATAGTTGGGATTTTGAATGTCCCACCAGAGTGCATATCTTAAAAGCTTGGTTCCCAGGTGACATTACTGGAAGGAGTTTGAATCTTTAAGGAGAAGGCCTTACAGCATTGAGGTCGTGCACTTGAAAGGAGATAGTGGTATCTTGTCCTCTTCTATCCTAGTTGTGCTCTGTCTGCTCCACTCTATGTTGTCACCATGATGTGCTGCCTTGCCACTGGCCCAGAAGCAGTGGGACTAAATGACCACAGACTGAAGCCATTAGCCAAAGTAAACCTTTCCTCCTTACACTTTGATTATCTCTGGTATTTCTTCACAGTAATGACAAGCTAACAGAGGCTAATTGCACACCTAGATCCCTGGAGTTAACATTAACAGTATTAAATATAAATAATAAAAACATCAGAGCAGGCCCAGGGAGATAGCTCAGTGGCATAGGCACTGCCTGACAAGGTCCTGAGTTCAATCTCTGATACCAAAAAAAAAAAAAAAAAATCACTAGAAGAAACCAGGCAAATTCTGCTTAACCCAAAAGTAATGAAAGTCTTTTAAACTATCACTCAAAATCGACAAGTCTTTGAAAAATAATATACCTGACTACCACACAAATAAAAAAAGTTCAAGTGGAAAAATAGTGTTGCATGCCTATAATCCCAGCATTCAGAAGGTTGGAGAAAGAAAATTGCTTGGAGGTCAAAGCCAACCTGAACTGCATAGTGAAACTCTGTCTCAAAAAGACAAACAAAAAACTGTATTACAGATAAAAGAGTGGATCCTCAGATATACAAAAGCTCCTAGAAATGTAAAGGACATCAACATTTCAATAGAGAAATGCTCATAGGACATGAGCCAACAATAGTTCATAGAAAAATAAACACAGAAGCTGGCAAAATAGCTCAGTAGTCTAAAGCACCTGCTTAGGCAAGCTAGGCAAGCTTAGGCAAAATGCAGGGACCGTGGTTCAATCTCCAGCACTACATGCTGCACAAACCTAGCTCCCAGGATAGGCTGAGCCAACTGCAAAAAAAGAAAGAAAAGAAAAATACAAATGGTTAATTATGGGCCTGGGATATAGTTCAGCAGGCTTAAGCACCTGCCTGGCAAACGTAAGGTCCTGAGTTTAATCCCCAGTAATACAAAGAAGGGGGGGGGCGGGGAGAAAGAAAGAGAAAGCAGGGAGGGAGGGAAGTTAATTATATTAAAATGCTTTATCTTCATTATATAAAGTAAAGCTACACATGAAATAAGATTTTTTTTTTTCTTATCATACTGGCAAAAATTCATTTACAACATACTGTGTTATAAAAGCACCAAAGGCCCTAATTTCAAAACTGCTAGTGCCTTTATCTTTGATCTAGCATTCTGCCTTGTAGATATCCATACTACATCTTTACCTGCCTATCTAGGTATGAAATAGAAGTTTGTGCATTGCAATATCACTTGTAATTATAAAAGATAGTTCAACCGAAGGGTCCAGGTATACATAGGAGACTGGTTAAATCAACACCAGCCTGCAGGAATATCACATAAACACTAAATAAAGAGCAAAGAAGCGCATGTGAGCACACATGGTACCTTCTCCAGCATAGATGCACTTTTCAGCCAAAAAAAGGAAGCTCACACAGATCATATCACATTGCACCCCTTAAATATGTATAATTATTATGTATTAATTAAAAATTTTAGAAAAGCAAGGCATAGAACCACCATAGTAGGTATTTTTGTTTAAGAAAAAGGTGGTTGAGTGTATATACTCATACCTATGTTTCTATAAAGAAAAACTGTCAGAGGAATAAGTAAAAAACTAATTCTAATCACATACAACAGCAGAGAGGGAAAGAGGAAATGGAAAAATAAGCATCTGTGTTATTAGTGTCTTGCCTCATCTGGAAAGTTGTGCTCAGGGTTTCAGGCACAAGGAGAGGCATGTGTCTTTCAACTTCCCAATAGATAAGCTGCTGAATGTGAGGAGCAAGTGAGCTCTTGTGCCCCATGAACAGAATCCCTGCTTGGGTATTATATTTCTAGGTACTACTGGTGTTAAAGAGCTGGGTATACAAACACTCCATGTGTCTTCCATCTGTCTTCATGGGGGCTCCTACTTCAGTGCTAATCACCCACCAAGGGCTCACTCTCAGGCACTCTTCTCTCATTGGATACTTTCTTACCTTTTGTGTGCTGCAGTGAACCTACACTGACTCACAGACTTGCCCCTGCAAAAGGGCGGTGGGAGGGGGCCAGGCTTCCTCCTGCTCTGCTCTCATGGATCTGTTTGCAAACCGCATCTGTAGTTGCTGAAAACACAAATCACATGCTTACATCTTTCTTCTTTTTCCCTCATCTTCATTTTCTGTATTTTAAGTCTCCAATATCGTGACACTGCTTCAGGGTTTTCAGTGTGGCAGGGAAGGAGCAGCCAAATAAGCCATTTCATTTTCCTGCTTTTCTCTCTCTTCCATCTCCTTCTTTTTGCTCTGGCCTTAATATGTCACATCTGTGTTTGATGTGGGACAAGCAGCAAACACAACACAGTAAACCCTCTGGGAAGCCTCTGCTTTGACAGATTTTTGGCTGCCAATACCTGGCATTTGTGAGAGCCCCCAGGTCTCTTCTCTACTGGGCCTGTGTTTTTTCCCAAGTGTGTCACCTGTTGATGGCTTTCCTACCTTTGTTTGTATTTTGAAGTCTTGCTTTCTGTTCAGTATAGTGAGGCCCCTTGTCTAAGCCACTCATGACTGGGGAGAGTGCATGGGGTAGGGTGTGGACTTGCACAAGAGGCCACAGCTTAGGGGAGTAAAAATCTGAGTGTTATAAACGAAGAAACATTGATACCTGCTGAGTACCGAGAATGGAGGTAGGCTATGAAGAAGTGCTTTTACCACTTAATAAAACAGATCTTTTAAGAGATATGTAATAAGAGCTAGTGAGATAGCTCAGCAGTCTAAAGCGCCTGCTTAGGCAAGCTTAGGCAACCACAGGGACCTTGGTTTGATCCCTGGCACTATATGCTGTGCCAGCCCCACCTCCAGGGCTGAGCCAACCATAACATAAAGTTGTTTTTTAAAAAAAATAGATATGTAATAATTACCACATTCCTGGTTTGCCAGAATATCTAAAGGAGACTCAGATTCAGTATTAGTAGAGTGTGAATTAATGACACTTTCCTCTTTGACAAGGTAAGTCTAAGGAGCTTCCCTTGAAGGTGTGGGCTTTGATTTGACTTTTCAGAATGTCTGATTTCAAAACAAAGAAAGGACTTTATTCCCAGAATAAACTCCCACTGCTGGTTCACTATCTACTCTTGCTGGCCCTAGGGTTGAGTCTTTACAGGGAAGACTAGTCTACACCTTTTAGTTTGTCAACAGCCTCACTAAGGCAAGAAACCTCTGAAGTTTCTTCAAAACTGACAAGCTTAATTAGCTTTTGCAGGTGAGCTTAGAAGGACACAACCTGAGCCACTGTTCCCTTTCCATCTTGTCTAATTCCCATTGCAACAGAGCAAGGCCCTATGTTGTCAGTTTATTGGTGTGAAGAGGGAACTTCTCTTCACAAGAGCACCTCTGAAGAAATGGGATTGGCCACTGTGGCACCTCTACTCTTACAAACATGCCGCATATGCAACAACAGTGAATTTGGTGTGGTTACGCCATCTCTTCAGGAGTAAACCAGTGCTGTCTGTGTATGGTCTTAGAACTGTATGATGCACAGCAGCCACATATAGTGTTGTCACCAGGACAGGGTTATTTGAGGAATTGGAAAGAGTTAAATATCTGGAGGCTCCTTTGACACATTATACTGCCTTCCTAGAGCTCTCCCTGTGATTAGGAACTAGGCCTATACAGGAACCTATGAAATACAACTTAATGATTCCTAAGAGTTGTGTTCACACGTATAACTGTTCTAAAGTATTTTGTAAGGCCAAATCCCTGTAAGAGTTCAGTAGAGGCCCCAGGCTGTGAAAATATGGGTGGTATTGGGTAGTACTTATAGCTCAACCTGGGGTTGGGCTTGGACTTGGCAGAGACTGGGCTAAGTACAGCTCCCATACTAGTCATCCTACAGCCAGGAAGTCAGAGGTGTTCTTAAGAGAATATTATGGGGCACTTCACTTCTGAGAATATATGAGATCCTGACCCTTTTTCCTGTCTGTAAGCAACAGCCTGAGCTGTTTTCTCAAATGCAAACCAAACTTAAGAGGAGAAATGACAGGGATGAAGCCCCTATCTACTTATTTGTCCATACTTCACAAGAAACCTCGAAAGCCCCTGCAGGTGTCCAACCTCATGACCATTCCGTGTTTCCTTTCTCCCTCCAGTCATGCCAAGCTGACCTCGTGAAGGACAACGGTCACAAGTACTTCCTCTCCGTCTTAGCAGACCCATACATGCCAGTAAGGACCAAACATCATTTTTCTTTGGGTGGGCCCAAGCTCAGTGTCCTCTGTCTCTATTTACACATGATGCTTTGCAGTTCCACTGACAAGAGGCAAAGTAGCCCTTGATTACTCACTCACTGGACAGGACCTCCACAAATGATAGCCAGGCTGGAAACTCAGACATGAGGTAGAGGAAGGGGGCCTGCTCCCTTGTCCACGCAACATTCTGTTACATATCATGCCTCTATGTAACTGCCTTTAGTTTACCTGTGTGCTCAAATTGGGTCAGCTTGCTTTGCACCCATCAGCTTTAACTGCACACCTTTGCCTTGCAGTGACATCTCTTCCTCACTGAACTAAACGGACAAATAAGCACACACACACCCACCATACAGTACCTTCAGTGTCTCCAAAGGCCCTAGAACTTGGCAAATCCAACATGCTTTAGTGCAGGAAAGAGGAGGGGAGGGTGAAGGAAAGAATAGATCATTTGAAATTTCAAGTTTTAAATACTTTTGTTAAATTGAAAGTTAGATAAAATAAATGAAAAATAACTTACATACTGCCTTCATATAGTGCCTTATTGATAATTTCTTTATTCTCTAATTCACCTCCCAGCATACTGAAGATAAGATAGATATCCTAAATAATTTATTACTATAACAATATTGCCATAATGTTTAAGTATAGCAGCACATTTATAAAGGTTTAGGTGAATTTGGTTATACAAAAAATTTTTGTATGTAATTTTACCCTCTAGTTGATGTTCTAAACTAAATGATAAGAACAGTGGTGGGCCAGAGATACAGCTCAGTGTTCAGTGGCACAGTGCGTGTCTGGCAAGCGCAAGGTCCTGAGTTTGATTCCCAGGACCATAGATAGATAGGCAAGGTCCTGAGTTTGATTCCCAGGACCATAGATAGATAGATAGATAGATAGATAGATAGATAGATAGATAGATAGATAGATAGATAGATAGATTGATAGATTGATAGATAGATAGACCAGCAACAGGATAAACAGCACTGGTACATAAAAGGTAAATAATACTTATGTGCTTCACTTAAGTGATATTCTTAAGCACTATCATAGACAATTTAAT
>PVJA010022968.1:17149-33672 GCA_004027025.1 Myocastor coypus
ATTAATACATATAGGTATATAAGATTGATCAAACAATTAAACATTAACCTTTCTAAATCCACATTACTTTTTTTTTTTCTTTTCCCCCTTCTTTTCTTTGAAAGTTGACATATTGCATATTGTCCTCACAATCATTCTACAGAGTACAGTGTGTGGGCATGACCCACCTCCCTATTGATGTTGCATAGAAAAAAGAAAGGAAAAAAAAAGGAAAGAATATACTTCTCTTTGGACTAAGAGGAAGCAGATACATACACAGTCAAAGTAATACATTTTATATGAATTTTGGAAATAACTACTTCCCTGTTCTCTAGGGTAAGAATACTATACAAATCAAGCAAGAGATAATGAGCACTAAGCTACAATTTACAACAAAACAATGAGCTCAGCTGACATGAAGAAAGCCCACTTTAGCTATTCCAACTGGAGGACATAGCTAGATTTGAAAGAAAGAAAAAAAGAATTCTCAAATTCCAGCAACTAAGAAACCCATGGAGAGCCCTGGTAGGCAGCAGAGACACTACCTTGATAGCTCCAAGTTGGCACTCTCCATGCAGACCCTCTTCAAGGGATGCAAGGCCCTACTCACACCAGGAGCCTGCAAGTCACACTCTGACCCTCATAAAAGAGGACAAGTAGGATGACTATTTCTCTATGCTTGGTGAAAAAGAAAAGGGCCATGAGGAGAAACTGAAAGTTGAGACTTGTTCTACTTACAATGCAAACTCTGAGTTCCTCGGCCCACCTGATAGAGCCACAGCAAGAAATAATCATGAAAACTACAAGCAGATCCTTGAAATCCTTGGGGTCACACAGGACCCAGACTCAAAGCCTTCCTAGAGGACACTTATAGACCCAGGCAGGGACAGGCAAAGGATAGGAGCACACAGGGTCACAGAGGAGGTCTGGCATCCAGAGCAGCTCACAGGGCCCCAGGCAAAGGGAGATTAGCACAAATGAACATGTTAGAACAACTGATTAAGGCAGTTTGACTATGTCAAATATTAAGTCCTGTGTTCTGCAGAAATAGTCTTTTGTCTGCATTAGACAACAAACTATTTTGTGTTTATTATTCATCCTCAAAAATAATAGATTCAATAAGCCGGGCGTGGTGGCGCACGCCTGTAATCCCAGCACTTGGGAGGCTGAGGCAGGAGGATCAGTGCAGGTTCGAGACTAGCCTGGGCCACAAAAGTGAACTCAAGGCCAGCCTGAACTGCACAGCGAGACCCTGTCTCAAAAAGACAAAAAAAAAAAAAAAATAGATTCAAGGGCTGGCAAGGTAGCTCATGGACTAAGCACCTGCTTAGGCAAGCACAGAGACCAGAGGTTCATCCCTAGCACCACATGCTGCGCCAGCCCCACCCCGGGTATGCCAAGTCAGCCACTGAGACCAGGGTGGTGGCACCTGTAATCCCATTGCTGGGGAGGCTAAAAGCAGGAGGATCACTACAAGTCTGAGCTGCATAGTGAGACCCCTGTACCAAATGCGTTTAAAAAAAATAGATTCAAAAGAACAGGTACAGCTGAAAAAAATAGAGCCTGTCATGGAAGAAGAGAGAGTTGTCATCATTTGAAAACTCAGCAGATGAACTAAGAGCAGAAAAGATGTACAGTAAAGACTCAGAGAAGGTGCCTCCTCGGTGTGAAAGGGTGAGGAACATAATGAAAAAATTCACTGTCATTAGCATCATTCAGAAAGGCAGAGAAGCAGCTTTCAAACAGATTATGGCTGAGAACTCTCCACAGTGAAAGCTAGAAATGAGTATTTGGATTTTAAAAGACAATGAATCCTTGAGAAGTTAAATAAAAACATCCATATGGACACAACAAGAAAGTAATGAATATCAAAGGCTTATACCATGAAAGCAACCAAAGCACACAGGAAGGTTACCTGCAAGAGGGGAACAACACTGCACAAGTAGTACAGTCTCACTGTAGCACCATCTTGGACAACAGTAGGGCAACCTTTACTGAAAAGATAACTGCCTGCTGCACTTCCCTGCCTAGCTGTGCTGCCCTGGAGAGGGTAAGGAAGGTAAAGCACCACTAAGAAGTCAAAAGTAGACTGGTTTCCAAATGGACATGGCACAGAGAAGAAGGAAGAAAAATTTGTCAATACAGAAGGAAAGCTAGACTCTTACTTTCATTCATTTTGCTACCACGTGCTTGAGCAGGGGACAATAGGCTTACATAGACAGCATAGAGGAGGAGCAAGCTGGTCAGCCATTCATATGAATGAACTCCACTGATGACCTTATGGAGGGCACAAGCTGGCCTTGGCCTGTGCTGTGGCATTGGCCATCAAGAGAGCAGTCTATCCTTTAAAAATGCTGCTCTTTTTTCTAGTCAAATCAGACAGCAAGGAGGCTGACTCGTTACTTTAGTTAGGTATCTAACTTGTCCTAAAAGCTCTGAAAGATGACATCACTCCACTGAGGGAACCATTCATCCCTGCTATAGGAAAACACACAACCATAGTGATTCTTGTTTTGCAGGCTGAACACAGAACCATGACAGCTTTTATTCTTGCTGTGATTGTCAACAGCTATACCACTGGGCAGGTGAGTACCATAACAGTTGCAGCTACCCAGAGCCACCTATCTCCCTAGCACTGTAGGGGAGCAGAGGTACAATACAAACCACTTTGTTTTGAGAGACCATTGTTGTTCTGATGGCCTGATGGCCAGTCACCTGAGAAAGTGAGGCCACCAGAGCATACTATCAGCTGGTGATAGCACAGGAGAGCCATCAGGGTAAAATGGAATCTCTGGGGTTTAAAATAAGGAAATTGAGCAGATTTTGCAGTGTGACAGAGCAAGGCTTCCTGTAATTGTGGCCCCAACCAGTTTCCTTCTCCTGGGTCCTGGGTCCCAGGGCAGAGGACCTCTTGACTGTCATGCTGCCCCATCCAGGAAGCCTGCCTCCAAGGGAATCTGATCGCCATCTGCTTGGAGCAGCTCAGCGACCCGCACCCCCTGCTGCGCCAGTGGGTGGCCATCTGTCTGGGAAGGATCTGGCAGAACTTCGACTCAGCACGATGGTGTGGAGTAAGGGACAGTGCCCACGAAAAGCTCTACAGCCTCCTCTCTGACCCTATCCCTGAGGTGAGTCATCCCCACAGATGTGGTTCCAAGCCAGGTCTGGGTGTCAGGTCTACAGGTCCACCTGAGATACTGTTTGTGAAAATGTCCCAGAAAGAGAACACAGAGGCCTACTCAGACCCAGCACAATTTTACATCTAGAAAGTTCAGGGCTTTGGACTGGCAAGATAGCTCAGTGGGTTAAAGTGCCTGCTTAGGCAGATGCAGGGGCCCAGGGTTCGATTCCCAGTCTGCTGTGTTGGCCCCACCCCTGGGGCTCACTGAGATGGCAATTGAGATTGGGCATGGTGGTGCATGCCTGTAATTCCAGCACTTGGGAAGCTGAAAACAAGAGAATCACTACGAGTCCAATCTATGCGGTGAGACCCTATAAACCCTATACTTAAAGTGCAGGGTTGCACATAGTTCACAGGAGTAGGACACAGGAACCCCATGCTTAATGACTTTTCATACAGACTGAAAGCCAGTGTTTGTAAGCTATAGAGTGCTGCAGGCTTCCTGTGGGCCCTGGGCCACATCATCATTGCTTTGTCAAGGTAGGGCCAGGCCAGGCCAGCACTTCAGCGTCTATCTTTCTGGTGAAGGCTGCAGATGCAGGGCAGTGTCTGACCCTGAAGGCCAGAGTGCTAACTTCCAACCCTGTAGAGTAGCCAGGTGGGCTCCTCAACCAGCTGGTATGGCAGCTATCTGCCCCCAGGTCCCTCATCCAGCAGGGCAGCTAGGAAGGGTTCTCTGAGGTCCCTACCCCAGGTGAAGCTGAACCCTGAAAGCTGTTTCCCTCCAGTTTCCCTCTGAATTGGCCTCAAGTGCTGGCTATACTGCACGCCATTTGACCTCACTGCTATCTGGGGCCCAGGACACAGTAAGACCCTCTGAAAGGAGGGGTCCTCATGCAAAGATTTCCTCAGGGAAATAGATGTACTTTCTTGCAGTTTGTTATCAAATGGGCTTAGGGCATCAAGCAGAAGTACAGAAACCAGGCATGGTGATGTACACCTGTAATCCTGTGAGTTAGACTGAGGTCAGCCTGGGCTACAAAGTGAGTTTAAGGACAGCCTAACTGCATAGCAAAACTCTGTCTCAAAAAGACAAAACAAAACCAATAGATGATGTTATGCTGATAAAGTGAGTTTCAGAGGATGACCCACAGGAAGTTAGGATATAAACAAGATGTCTCCTCAAGAACTAAGGCAAATAGAAAGGCAACCCATATGTCTGTTTACCCAAAGTGGCCACAGAGCTGGTCTGATTGTCCTCACAGCCAAAGCAAGCAAAAATAATATCCCTGAGGTAAAAGAAGGTTGTTCAGAGGAAATGCACTGTCTTCAGCTTAGTCCCAGCAGAACAGCCTGGTCTGGCCCTATAGCATAGACTAGGCCCTGTCACAGACTAGCATAGGCCAGCCTCCTCTTCCTCTTCTTCACCTCAGCTACACGTGAAAGCAGGAAAGAAATTTTCCTAAACTGTATAAACATGAGGCAAAGTGAAAACTGAAATTTGAAATGAAAAGAATAAAACATGACTGAAAATGAGATACCATTTGGGAAGTGTTTAAGAAATCTGCCAGACTCAGAAGAGCTAGCTAGGAATTATCATGTCTACCTGCCTTAGGACAGAGGGCAGGGCCAGAGTTCACTGGGATCAGGCTGATATTTTCATTCAGACCCAGATTTTTAGGTTGGATGCTGCAGATAGGGAGTTTTAGAAGAAATTATTAGATAGGCTTGCTTAGCAAGGAAATGGAGGTTTTCCTGTGTTTCAGTATACCTCTCCTGTGACATCCTCACAGATTCCTCACCCTTGCCACATGGTAACTAGTAACCACAGTGTCTTAGTTACTCATCTCTCCTTGCTGGGACAAATACCCGACACCCAAAATGAAGGAAGGAAAGGTTTATTTAATGCACAGTTATTGGAGGTTTCAGTCCATTCTCGGCTGGCTCCAAGGCAGATTGGCACATAGCAGTTCATGGCCTTGAAACAGCAACACGGGCCACAGAGAGTCTGTCTGTCTCTCTTATGTTACATTGAGACTCTCTGCCCCAGGCTATCTACCTCAGGCCACTCCCATAATCCCAGCAGTACTCAAACCTATAATCCCATCCTTCGATCACCCAGAATCCCTGTGGATCATGAGTTAATCTCAAACTGTAGAAGTCCCTGCCCCATGACTGCATAAGGCTCTGGGGGGACAGCTAGACACAAACCATAACACACAATGTGCATAGCTTCTCAGGGTGAACCTAGGCTCTTTGGTCATTAAATTTCTCTAGTACTCATTAGCATTAGTGATATAGTTGGGCCAGCTGTGAGCGTTGAAATATCCTTTACATCACAGTCTGTTCTTGAGAGGGAAAATAGTGTCCATGGAGTCACAAGTGTACCTTGGAGGGCTAAAGAGATGGATTAGCAGCGTAAATACCTGCCTGACAAATGCAAGGTCCTCAGTTCTGGAGGAACTCCAGTACTGGAGGAAGAAAAGTGTACCTTAGAGTCAGAGGAGCTGAGGACATGGGAGCCTTGTAGGGTCCTAGCAGCAGCTTGAGGAATGGCTAAGGTTAGGCTCCTCTGTGAGGAGCAGGGAGCCTCAGGGCATACAGCCAGGAGAGGGACAACTTGCTCATGGGCCATATGAACCTTGGCCTCACAGGAAGAGGTGGACAGAGGGCCTCTGATGACACACAGAGTGACTAGGAAGAGGTGGCCAAATTCTGAGTCTTCAAACAGGGATTTCTGGCATAGGACCCTTACACTTTCCCTGCTGCCATACTCAGCCACACAGTTCATCATGATGCTGGTGGGCTCTTGCTTATCCCCAAGCTGGTGAAATACACAATACTTTGTCCCTCCTCTCCTGACTACTTCAGTAAAAACAGGTATGTTTTGTCATGGCAATTCTGTAAAGTGTGATCACCCTGGAGGCCTTTTTTCTTTTTCTTTTTTTCAAATTTTATGTCTTTGATACAGGATCTCACTACACAGTTCAAACTTTTAGCGATCCTCCTATCTCAGCCTCCCCAGCACTGGGATTACAGGCATACACTACCATGCCCAGTTTCAATGGCCAAATTGGTGTGCCTGGGGCAGGGCCAGTGCTGAAGCGGCATGTGCCTGGGATCGAACCAGGGTCTCAGCGCTTATAAGACAGACGCCTAGACTGCTGAGCTATCTCCCCAGCTCCCAGAGGCTTTCTTAAGGTATGATGGCCTGATTGCCTCTTCTTCCCATACTGTGCTCCTTCATTCAGCTCAGAGCCACCTGTGGAGTTCACATATGAACTGAAAGGAGCATGAGGTGCACAGGCTCAGGAGTAGCCACCCTGGACTGACATGAGGGTACTGGGCTCAGGCACTGTGCCACCTCCTATGTGCAGAGTGGGAAGCTCACTACCTTTTCAAGGCCTAAAGGCTGCTGTTCATGTCCTGGCTCTCAGATGCTCATAGTGGGGAGGTAGGGGTTGAGAACCACCAGACTTCCCATCCTAAGTCACTATGACTGAGTCCATCCAAGTGTGTGTGCTCACTGCCTATTCATTGGATCTTCCCACAGCCTCATGCAGGATATGTGGGGATAAGGAAATGGAAGCTCCACAATGTCCCTACCCTAGAATCACACAACCTTGGAGAACAGAGCTGATCATGATCCCCAGACATCATGGCCAGCCAGGTGTCATTCATCTCATTCCCTCTCAATCACCAGAGGCTTGACCCACTCTAGGCCTCCACTGATGGTTTTTGTCTCCAGGATCCATCCTCACCACTTCTCTCTTCCTTCTATCTGTGACTCAGCCTAGCCCTTCCCCAGAGCTTATGTCTTTCAGCCGCAAATCCCAGGGTACCGGGCTGGTCCATTGATTCCAAAAGAAACAGTTTCCCCCTCAGCTCTCTGACTTTGGCCCTTACATTGAGACCTTGGTGATACATACTTTGGTTCTCTCAGGCTTTTTTCCCCTGTTTTGGCTCCATCAGTACAAGTATAACTCTGGGCTTAGTGCTGTTCAATAGTACTTGTGGAATTGAGTTCAGCTGTGCTTATCTGAACTCAATTGGATTAACTTGTAGGCAGTCTCGTTAGAAATGCAGACAGTAGACATCCCAGCCGTGGGCATGTCTGTAACTCTGTCCTCTGTCTTGCAGGTCCGCTGTGCAGCTGTCTTTGCACTTGGCACCTTTGTGGGCAACTCTGCTGAAAGAACAGACCATTCCACCACCATTGACCACAATGTAGCCATGATGCTGGCCCAGCTGATCAATGATGGGAGCCCCATGGTTCGAAAGGTATGTGGCCCTGGCTCTTGGGGCAACTACTGAGCCCCCTGAACCATCAGGGCTGAGCCAGCATGACCTCTCTGGAACAGCAATGACTCAACTTGCCTTCCTTGTGCATGTGGGACATGAAGTACAGATTTCTTGAGTGTGTTTCCTCATTAGACACTCATGTGCCTGCTTCATCTGAAGGTATTTAGCAGGCTGTGCCTCCTGAAGATTAGATGGCCCCTTCTTGCCCAGGGCACATGCAGATGTCATCCCACTCAAAAACAGCTTTGGTCCCCACAGATGACAGCAGGTTTGTGCAGTGTGTCCCATGCCTTGTCCCTGCCAGTGACTACATAAAGCAGTTTTAGAGACTTAAAAAAAACTCTTAGCCATAGAATTATCATGGGTTGTTACCATGGTTTCAACCTCTGTAAAAAGCTGGTTCCATGCAACTTCGATTCCCTGCTACTATCTCACCTAGAAAAGTGGGTTGGGAGAAATACTCTGGTTTTCTGGTGGTCTCATGACAAACCTGGAAGGTGTTTCTGAATGGAGAATGTGTTTCAGGGAGTGAGGAAGCAAAACAGCATACAGGTAACAATAATTTGTGTATTACTAGCTTCCTTCTCAGTGCTTCTAAGCAATTATAATTGGTTGCCCTAAGAGATGGGTCTGTCTGGAGTTGGGTGTGGCTCTAGGATTGTCCATGTAGATAGTAGACCATAAGACTGACTCAGGAGGGACACGTTTGAGCACATTGCTTCACCCAGGCTCAAAAAGAGAGGATACATTGCATCTTGGGTCCTCTTCTGAAATCAGTCCAGATCTGGATGTCAAATTTTCTAGTGAGATCTTTGAAATAATCAGTTAAGTCCCAGCCTAGCAACTCCTGCCCAGTGACTTTGGTTAGCTGCATCACTGGACCTGGCTTTCTTTAGCCTGTGCCCAGTTATTCCTCATCCCATGTCTGGTTGCCTTAAGTAGACATGACTGAAATGCATAGTAATTGATACTTTTATTGGCTGTAAAAATTCTTTTTAAAGTAATGAAAGGCTTTTTCTTTTTCTTTTTTTTTTTTTTTTTTTTTTTTTTTTTTTTTTTTTTTTTTTTGTCTTTTTGAGACAGGGTCTCACTATGCAGCTCAGGCTGGCCTTGAGCTCACTTTGGTAGCCCAGGCTGGTCTCGCACCGATCCTCCTGCCTCAGCCTCCCGAGTGCTGGGATTACAGGCGTGCGCCACGACGCCCGGCTTTGAAAGGCTTTTTCTTTTCAAAAATAATATAAAAATAGGATGATAACTGAAGTGTCTCTCTGAATTTCCAGATTCAGGAGAGTGATTCTCAGGAACCCACATGCAGTACTGCCTGACAAACCTTCCAGTATATCTAGCCACCTTTGTGTGGCTCTTATGCACTATTTCTGGCTAACTTAAGCTTTGAACAACTTAATAAAATGTTTAAAATTTCAACTTTCAAATGACCTATTCTTTTCCTGTCCACATCTAACCCCTGTAACTATTCCTTCTCTTTCTTGGCAGGAGCTAGTAGTGGCACTGAGTCATCTGGTAGTTCAGTATGAAAGCAATTTCTGCACAGTGGCCCTACAATTCATGGAAGAGGAAAAGAACTACCCCTTGCCTTCTCCAGCACCCACAGGTACCTCACCTCCTGGGAGCCACAGACCCTCCCCAGGCTTTGCCAGAACTGTCAGCAGATACAGTCAGGCTAAATCCAAGCTTGGATTTCTGACACCCTACTTTGGGTGATCCCCAGTATTCCCATTGTCTTGGGCATTTAGCAACCTTCAAAGGAGCCACACTGACCCTCTCACTCTTTTCTTTCCACTTTACCCATTTTGGAAATAAAATTTATGGAAATGTTGAAGGATAATAAACCTTATTCAATAGAAGTTTGCAGAAAAGAACATTAGCCATCTTCCTGTGATGAACAGTTGAATCAGTGTTGGTGTTTTCATGTTTTAATGAATCATGTTAGGAAGGTCCTCTGCTCATATTTGTCTTTTTCACAGGAAGATCCAGTTGTCTCTTACATTTATATTTTATCATCTATGCACTGCCCCTCCCTCCAGATCACAGTAAAGAGGGCTCACAATTGATAACCAAGCATTTCTGCTTTTAGGCAGTGAATAGGGGAGGTGAAGAATGAACTTGGAAGAAAGCACCAATGAGGTTGATAGAAGTGGAGTAATGCCAACAACTGGGATCCTGCTGGTGTCCTGACCCTGAAGAACTAGGCATTGCTGAGCTGTTGCTGCCAGGGCAGCAGCCCATGACCTGCACCACTGAGCACCTCATGTGGATCTTCAGGGGCACAGTTGCTGTAGTGCCTTTTGTTATCTTCTATAAACTAACAATAGAACTATAGAATGTCAGTCCTCTCTGTCTGACAGACCTCAAACTTATGTCAGGTTTCCAATGAGATACCCTTCCTCGCTTCCACTGGCCTTGTGGTCCTTGCTACAGCCTCAAGGGAGGCAGAATGCCCCCAACCTGAAGTCTGTCACTAATTATTTTCTTTGTTCCTCTTTTCTAGAGGGAGGAAGTTTGACCCCAGTGCGAGACAGTCCATGCACCCCCAAACTTCGTTCTGTGAGTTCCTATGGAAACATCCGAGCTGTCACTACTGCAAGGAGCCTCAACAAGTCTCTGCAAAATCTGAGTTTGACAGAAGAATGTAAGACCCTGGAAATGGGGTGCTTGGGTGGGAAGGTTTGGAATATGAATTTCAAGAATCATTTACCTAAGCAAGATCCACGCTGCCTCTGTTGCCTTCCCTGGTAATTGGCCAGATGTTCTTGGGTCTGGAATCTCTCCTAGACATTGTATAGCAAAGATATAGTTCTGACCCAGCATGGCCAGTGGCACCTCCAGACTTGAGAGAAAAGCCTAAGCGTAGTTGGCTCCCCTCAGCTCTACTAGGGGGTATAGTCACAGAGATTGGCATGTGCCATGCCTTTATGCACACACACATGCACCAATGTATCTGTATTAGTGTATATGTCTGTATGCACAAGCACATGTGTTTTCGATGTTTACTTGTATATCTGTGTGCATATATGTGCATGTGTGTATCTTAGTCTCTACATAGCATATGTGCTTGTGTGTGGTGAGCATTACTTTCAGAAGACAACACATATTTCAGTCAGTTGGACCCTTAATTGTATGATGTGAGAGAGGGCCCTAGGCACCACACAGACACTGACACTGTTGTTTCAAATAGCAGGTGGTACAGTGGCCTTCTCTCCTGGAAACCTCAGCACTAGCAGCAGCGCTAGTAGCACCCTTGGCAGCCCAGAGAATGAGGAGTACATCTTGTCCTTCGAGACCATTGACAAGATGCGCCGTGTGAGCTCCTACTCTGCACTCAACTCCCTCATAGGTGAGTAAGGTCACATAAATGGCCTGATCTATTTCATTTGGGCAGGAAAGAATATATTAATTAGGTCATGTGGAAGCAAGAATCAGGTCTTGCTATGGGACTGGCTTGCAGGCCAGTCTAAGCATCCATAATCCAAGTCACATGTCCTGCAGAAGGGCTGCAGAAAATCCATCTATCTTTGGATGGATGAATGTTCTCCTGTGTCTCAAACCCCCAGCAATGCAGAATGGTGGCTCCAGCTGAGGGTATTTTTATCCCCAGGACTCACGTTGTTGTCACATGGATACTGCTGGCATCAAGTTGGTGGAAGCTAAGGACCATGCCCTGTAGTACCCAGGAGGTCCTGCAGATTCAGGCTGAAAGATTCAGAGCCTGCTGAGTAGGCAGAGGAGATTTCTCCCCTGTGATGGCCCCTTAGCACCTATACATGCTCATGCATGCACACACTCATACTCACACAGTACCCCCACTAGTCCAGCATTGGAACTGCTCTTCTCAAAAGGGAGGACTCTTAAGAGCCAGCAAGATATCCCAGCAGACTAAACATTTGGTTAGGTAAGTGCAGGAGCCAGGGTTCAATCCCTGGTACCACATACACGGCCGGCCTCACCTCTGGGAGCTCCAAGCTGGTGATGGAGTCCAGGTGTGGTGACACATTCCTGTAATCACAGCACTAGGGAGGCTGAAAACAGGAGGATCACTATGAGTCCAAGCTACTTAATGAGACCCTACACACACAAAAAAAAGTGAGGAAGAAGGATTTTCTCTTGTCCTACCATCAACGGCAGGCTCCTGGGTTCTGAATCCCAAGTTTCTGGCACCACACCAAGGAATGGGAATTCACTGTTTCCTCATCATGTGCCTATATTCACCTTCAGATTGCTGCAATACATTTAGGACCTAACTAGGTCCTCTTATGCTAATCCCCAGGGTGGTTTTTAGACTTCACTAGAGTTTTTTAAATTAAGAAACATTTTGGACATATGAAAATGACAGACTAAAACAAGCAACCTGTGTGTTATGTTCCCGACATAGAAAATTACAGGGTTGCAGTCCCCCTCCATCCCCAACCCACTCTCTTCTTCTTTCCTTCAATCTCTGGACTCCTGGCAGGGACTAGATGCCCGTTGGAGGCCTCTAGCTTTGCCTTATTGCCACATGTGACCTCTGTCTGTGTATTTACTCCACTTCAGTGTTTGTATTTACCCCTGGGGGTCACTGAGGGGTTTTTTTTGTTTGTTTGTTTTTGTTTTTGTTTTTGTTGTTGTTGTTGTTGTTGTTGTTTTTGCACACCTTCACTTTTTGCCACAATTTAATTATTTGCTAACCTGTTAAAAGGCACTAAAGGTAGTTTTAGTTTTCTTTTTCTGTTTTATAAGCACACTGGGGATCTGACAGACCTGCCCAGCACTCTCCCTCTTTCTCTACTCACTGCCCTGGTTGGCTTCCAAACCCTGGACTATCTTCTGTCTCCATCCGATCTTCTGTCTTCATGCAGTCCTTGGCGCCTGGATTAACCAAGCAGTTCTTGGCTGCTCCTTGGACCCCCAGATTCCTGGTCATTTGTCCTCTCCACAGAAGCCACCCAGCCCTATGTCTCCCAACGCAGACTTGCTTTCTAATTCTTTGTCCATATTCCTGCTGTGTTTTTCTCCTAAAGACTTTTTACTACCATATTTCTCCTATATCTACCATTTATTTGATCCAATTTTGTGTCCCACCCCTGCCCACATGTGAGATAACACATACTAGGTACTCAGTACCTGTGTAAGGGAGTATGCTGGAATTAATTTGCATTCCCCTGGTTGTACTGAGGCAAAGCTCATGTATGGGCCTCTGCATCTCCACTTCTATAAACTGTATTGAATGCCTACAGATATTGCCTCATGTTACGGGTCATTCACTAATTTATACAAAGTCTACCAGAGCTCTGGGTTCTGATTCATGGTTTGACATACCACTAAATATGTCTCTTAATCTGACTTTATGATGTCTGTAGTACCAAATAACTTTTACACTTACTTTTTCTTTCAACCTATGCCTTCTGTCTCTTGAATTTCTTCTTTCCTTGATGTCTTGATAGTCTATAATTTTAAATGTTCCTTTGTTATGTTGGAGGCTACATAAAGTTGGGGGAGCCTGTTCCTGCTTCTCTTCACAGGCCTCGCCAGTTGTCTTTTTTCTTCCCAACCTCTGGCCTTTCTCCAGGTTTGTTTGATGTCCCTTGTCCCCAGCCAGGCTCCTATGCCATGGAGAACTGGTCCTGCATGTCCCAGAGATCTTGTAGTCTGAATAGAGAGCTCCGAGTTGAGTGGGCACAGATATCAAAACAAGGCTTCACTTCGTTCTTGTTTCCACATTTTCTTGATAATTCTTAATGTTTTGCTATGCTGTGTGAATTTTGCAGTCGGCTTTTCTGTTTCCCCAATGCCCTTTCACAATGTTGTTTGAAATTGCTTTCAATTGGTAGATCCATCTGGGAGGACTATCTTTGTAGCATTGAATCTCCAAACCCTACCAGGTGTTTTTCTCTTCATTAAAATTTCCCTTAATGACCTTTAAGACAATTTATCACTTTCTGCATTAAAGTTACAGATTATTTGAAATACCTTAGTTTATGATTCTCTAGCACTGTAAGACATGTGCCACCATACCCTGAAATAATACCTTTTTTAATCTTCATCTAACTCTTCTGTTGCTAGTCCCTCCAAAAGAGAATAATAATTGAAGTATGTCTTCATTTCATCCCAAAGAGAAAAACAAAAGATTTATAATTTTATAGCTTTATGCATTTTTTCTAGTGCCCGGTTGCTGGAGAAACAATACAGGGCCTTTCATACTCAAAGGAAGTGTTCTACCACTAAGCTCCAACCACAGCCCCTTTTCACCTCTATCGGTTTGCTTGCTTGCTTGCTTATTTATTTATTTGTTTGATCTATTTTGTACAGGATCTCACTAAGCAGCTCATACTCATAATGATCCTCCTGTTTTCAGTCTCCCCATTGCTGGGTTTACAGTTGTGTGCCTCCACACCTGGTCTCAGTGGCCCACTGTGCCCAGGGATATGGTCAATGTGGTCAATGTAGCATGTGGTACTGGGGATGGAACCCTGGTCCCTGTGTTTGCCTAAGCAGGCACTAAAGTCTGCTGAGCTATCATGTTGACCCTTCTTTTGCCTTTAAAAACAATATTTGCTATAGTCTTAGCGGGTAGATAATCATTATCCATTTTATAGAAATGTCTGTTGTCATTTGTCAGAGCTTTTATAAGTGGAAATTCCCATTCATTCTAGTTAGCTTAAAAGATTTTTTTCACAAGTGAAACAAATCTCATTATGTTTTTGCCATATGTTTTGACTTTGTCCTATGTGTTTGATTCCATTAATGTGGCAGATTACATAATTAAGATATCTTGTTAAGGCATCCCTGTGTTTCTGGGTAAACCCACCTTAGTTAATTTTAACATTGTTGAATTTAAATTTATCTATATTTTATTTAGAGCATGCCCTGTCTGTACACAGGAACAAATTTGGGCTATAATTTTTCTTTATCTACTATCTTGTCTGTTTTAGACATCATGTTCATATGAGCTTCATAAAGGAGTATGCACTCATTTTCTGTTTGCTGGAACAATTGTTATGAGACCAAGATTATTGCTCTTTGGGTATCTGAGTAGAATTTACCTCTAAAACTGATCCTTTATAGGATTCTGTGTGTTCAGTTTTAATTCCCTCCTTCATTTATTTCTTTAATGATGGGATTGTATGACTTACTGTCTCTTCTAGGTTAGCTGCAGGAAGCTATTTCACTGGGTGCTGGTCACTTGTCTCCATGAGTTGCCCAGAGTTCTTTCACTTTCTCTAGTTTCTTAGCTACACTCCTTTCTTACTCCTGTTACTGATTATTCACTTTTCTCCTTTCTGTTGATTAATCTCGTAAGATATTTCTTCATTCTTTTTAGGATTTTCAACTTGTGCTATGTTTATTTTCTTCATTACCATATCTTTATGTAATCTGTGTTTTTATCCTTTCTTTCTATTGTCTAAGGTTTACTCTCCTTTTCTTTTTCAGCTCTAGAGTTGAAAGTACAAACAGCTATTTCTTTTCTTCCCAGTGTGTGTGTGGTCTGTGAATCTCCTCAGGACCACTTGTCCACGTCCCTCACCCTTTATTAGACACAGCTCTCACTCTAGGTTATTTTCCTGTTTCTATTTCAGTGTCTCTACCTTGGAGTTTAAACTCCCCCTTGCATCATGAATTAGCATGAAGTCTCTCTTAACATACTGGTGGCATAAGCTGGAGCAGGAGGAGCCCTAGTGCTCACCTGCATGAGAGCCCTAAAAGAGGGAAGTTGGGGTATCTAGCAAGTCTGTCTGGTTGTCCTACAGGGCTCTCTGGTCTGCTCCTTCCCTAAGAGCCATGCAATGGGTTCTGCAGCTGCCAGCACACTCTCTCAGACAGGTGCCTTGCTCACCACACACACCTACACATACAGCTACTCAGCATAGAAACACCAACATGGGGTTCATGTTGCATTCTTGTCCCTATAGGACTTTTAGACATGATGTAGAAGTTCTGATTGATGCTGGTGGGGGCTGCAGAAGACTAAGGCCCTGGCGTTCCCAGGTAGTTTCACCTGGAGCCATGTGAAATGTGTCCAGCACACACCAAGACCCTGGATGCTTCCTAGGCCTGAGGGCCAAGAAGCAGGCCCTTGGTGAGCAGGACTGCCTGTTCCAACTTGTGACTCCTGCCAGGAGCTTAGCTATTTCTGTGATAAATAAAGATAATGTCTGTCTTCCATAGAGACCTTGGTAGTATAATGGTTAAGGAAGTCTGTTTCCTCTTAGGACCATAGCATAGGGCTATAGCAGGTGCTGTGTTTTGGGGTTTACCTCCTCTGCCTGTCTTCCTATCGGTCCTTCTCTGGGAGGCCAAGTTATACATCACTAATACCTCTCTTCTTGCACAGTTCAATTCTGGAACTTTTGTTTTTGTCAGGAAAATTTAATTATGTCTATATATCACCCAAATCTTAGAAAACTTCAAGTAGAAAGTTTCAAAATGAGTGGTGCTAAAGAAGGAAAGGTAAGACTTCTCAGCCTCATTCCTGTTCAGTGAGGTGATGCTCACATCCCCCTGGAGACTACAATGCTTACCTCATTGTTTCAAATTCATAACTTACAGAATCCCATTACTGGCAGCACTTGCCTGTTTAAAGCCAATTTCTTTTTTCATTCCACCCAAAGAATAGCAGTCTCTTCAGCCCCTGTCCCTGAATACTATATAAAGGAGGTTTTCAAAACCATAGCAACCTATGACATCCACATATTTATACCTATTCTCAGAAAACTAGCTTCCTTGTAAAAGCCAACCCCAAGACCCCTCTGCAGTTCTGCTTTCCCTGTTGACCTGACGGGCTGACGGTGTCCATTCATCTACATGGAGTAGGGCCTGGCTCATAGTAGTTATCATGTCTCAGCTGGAGCCTGCATACCATACCACCTCACATTCTGAAATCTTCTTTGACTCTTCACTCTTCTTTTTTTTTTTTTAATTAAATATTTCTTTTTTTTTTTTTCAATTCTTTTATTGTTTAAATTTAACAATGGTTATATTACATATTTTCATCATCGGATCAGTTTAGATTAATACATATAGGTATATAACATTGATCAAACAACTAAACATTAACCTTTCTAAATCCACATTACTTTTTTTTTTTTCTTTTCCCCCTTTTTTTCTTTGAAAGTTGACATATTGCATA
>PVJA010022969.1:0-33606 GCA_004027025.1 Myocastor coypus
GTCACAGTCTAGGCCAAAAGACAGGGGCATATCACTGTTGTTTGCCCCAGCAAGGCAAGGGGAGAGAGACAGGCAGGGTCGTGGCACCCCAGGAAGGTGGCCAAGAGAGCCTGCCCTTGGGTGATGGACTCTCCTGTGTTCTGGCTCCAGGAGATCATCCTGAAGCGAGCAGCTGACATCGCTGAGGCATTGTACAGTGTCCCCCGCAATCACAACCAGATACCCACCCTCGGCAACACTCCAGCGCACACCGGCATGATGGGCGTGAACTCCTTTAGCAGCCAGCTAGCTGTCAACGTGTCAGAGACATCGCAAGCCAACGACCAAGGTAGGCCCCTGTGCCAAGCCTTCCCTTCCCCAGACCTCCCTCGGGCTGGTTGGGGTTTTAGCCTCGGTGGAAAGGGCGGAGGACCCGCAGGGAATGCTGTTTGCGTCCCGTGCGCTCCGGCGTGGCTGGTTCTTTCTCCCAAGGAGGCTATTGCCATACACCCTCCAGCACTGCCAGGTGGAGAAGGCTCAGAAAATACAGGACTAGTGACAGCAGCTCTGTGGGCTGCCACATGGCCCTCTGGTGCTGCAAGCAGTGTCCCTTAGTTTACTCATGATGCCTTTCTTGGAAGGCTGGGCTGATGTGGGAAGCCGATAGAAGCCTTCTTGGGTATGCTGCGCAGGTAGAAGGTGGCTTCCAAGTCTGGATCAAACCCATGAAACAAGTGCCACCTCCCCAAGTTGCAGGCCTGCCGAGCGCACTGTCAAGTGTCCTTTGAGCAGACAGCAACCTCAGACCCACCACCTCCATACTGCTGGCTTTGCCCCTGCTCACCCCTGTTCCTCTGGCAGGAAAGATGCTTTGGTGCCCCGCCTCAGCCCCTCACAGAAATAGCCAATGAAGACCCCAGAACAGCCTTTCAGGAAGTTATGGCCACCAGCAAGCACCCCTTGTCAGCCATGGCATATGCAGGTCTGCAGAGGCCAAAAGCTCAGAGTGTGGGGGAACAGACCAGGAACCCGAGCTGCTGATAATTGCTTCTAAAGAGGAGACACGAAAGCAACTGACCATCCAAGCGCGCTTTGGCCGGCTGTTGAAGCCAACGGAGACGGAATGGGGCTCCCCAAGGAGATAGCCGCTGTAGGGTTGGCATGATAAGGTTACCTGAGCAGGCCAGAGGCACCAGGGCGAGAAGGAGCATAAGGTCAATTAAAAGTGTTTAATATATGATATAGATTCTCGGGGAAACCCCCCCCCAAGTGTCTGTCGCTGATAATAACGTTATTTTTGGCCGGGGGGGGATTTTAACAGTCGGCTACAGTCGCAATACAAGCAGCGTGTCCCCGCGAGGCTACGTCCCCAGCAGTACTCCCCAGCAGTCCAATTACAACACAGTCAGCACTAGCATGAATGGATATGGAAGTGGCGCCATGGCCAATCTAGGGGTCCCTGGCTCGCCTGGATTTCTTAATGGCTCCTCCGCTAACTCTCCCTACGGCAGTAAGTGTCTGTTTTTGTCACACGTCATCACACAGATTCATATTCACTACAAAGTCGAGTGTGTGCATTGCTTGGATGTTCTGGGATGTGAGCTACTGGATAAAAGGAAGGGTGGCCCCAGAGGCTGGGCGTCCCAATGACAACTGCAAATTGACCCCAAACGGGCCCCAGCGCCATCTCATTGGCAACCAAAACAACAACAAAAAAATCAGACCAAAAAGTGGGGCTGCTCCGTTGGAAGAGAGAGCCCAACACAAAAGCGTTTGCCTGTTATCCAGAGAGTGGCCAAGCCAGAAGCATGTCGTGTCTTGTTTTTGTGGCACCCCCCCCCACCCCGTGCAAGGCGAGGCCCTCAGAGCTCTCGCCGTGGCGCTGCGCCACGGCCCGCGCGTGCTGACCGTGTTTGCTTTGTTGCAGTAGTGCCGTCCAGCCCCACCATGGCAGCCTCTTCGGTCACCCTCCCTTCAAACTGTAGCAGCACACACGGCATTTTCTCATTCTCACCTGCCAATGTCATCTCCGCAGTGAAACAGAAGAGCGCCTTCGCGCCCGTGGTCCGGCCCCAAGCCTCGCCTCCCCCTTCCTGCACCAGCGCCAACGGGAACGGACTGCAAGGTGAGAGGGGGCAGGGGGCGGGAGCCTGGGCCTCCCCGGGACCGTTTTCCAACTCCTCGCTCGGCCATGTGTTGCATGTGCTCCACGGGTCCATAGCCACCCAGCCCCGCACTCACGGAAGGACACCCACCCGTGCGTTAAGCCCCAACAGCTACCAGGTTCTCTCATACTTTTTGTCCAGCTCATCCTTCCAACATAACCTAGCGTCCTTGCAGTAAAGCACCCTGTACCCCAAGGGATGGAACCGCATGAGAGAAACCAGGGTTGCACTGGATGCAGCCTTGGTGATGTGTAGCCCCACTGGACAACTGGCTCTTTGCGGTGCAGGAGGCCCAGCTCAGCACCATGCTGCTCTTGTTGTCCCCAGGCTGCACCTTCCTTCGCAACCTTACCCAGGGGACTGAGTCCACAGGCTGTCTCGTCCTTTGGAGAGGGCCGTGCATCCAGACCCGTGCGCCAGTGCCGGGCTGTGCTCTTGTCTACGCACAGGAGTTGAGTTTTCTAACTGATCTCCTTCCATGCAGAGGGAGAAGGGATGGCCCGCAGGCATGGGGGACACTGCTTGGACACAGCTGTCCACATGTGGGGCCGCATGGAGCAGGCACCCACCCCATCCCCACCCCCTGTGCAGTGCAGGCTGTGTGTGGCTCGTGGCGCGTGCAGCAGGCAAAGCCACCTGGGGATCCCTAGGCCTTGCGAGCTTGGGCGTGGTTCTCCGGGATTCACGGAAGCCCAAAGGCACTTGAATTAAGTGGCCGTCATCTGGCCTCTTTCAGACACCACCTTTGGTATATGCTCCTCCCGGTGAAAATCAAATCCAGTTACTCCTTTAAAAAAATGAATCCATTCAACCAGTATTTACTGAGCGCCTACTATGTGCCAGGCTCTCTGCTGGGTGCTGAGGACGTAGCCGTGGAGAAGACAAACTGGCCCTTTTGTGAAGTCGGTGGCATATTTCACTTTGATGAACTAATGCTCAAAAAAGGAACTGGAAAGGTATCAGTGATTTGAAATAATTGTCTTCACAACACCTGTCAGTGTCTGAAGGGACGCCCAGGCCCCTGCGCCGCCGGCTGGCCTCTGAGCCATCCACGGGCACCAAGCCAGGACTGCTTAGCAGGCGAGTGGTGAGGTGCCAGGGCCCTGTCTGTGGCCACAGTGTCGAGGCCGACTGAGAGACGGTGCCACATAAACGGTGTGTACATACACAGGCCTTCTAAACCATAAAGTTGTAACGGTGAGTCGGAGATAAATTAATATTGTTGAAATTAATGAACTGAGAAATTGAAGCTCACATCACTACATGAACAAATGTATTAATATGTTATACATAAATTAATGAGAACGATCATTCTGACAAAAATTAAACAACACTAGAGTTAAAAGATTTTAAATTACATTCGTACCAGGAGTTCACTCCAAAGCTCCGGCTGCACTTGGCATTTGTGCATAGCTTCTTTTTTATTCTGAGGACATTGAGAGCGCTCCCCCTGGGGAGCTGCTGCCCTGGCTCGAGACTCTTGGCCGGAACAGGTGGGCCACCAGTGGCTTTGATCCGAGAGCCCCTGACTCACCATTACGCTGCAGGACAGACAGCAGTCAGTCAGCCCTGGACCCGAAAGGCAGAGGGGGACACGGAGGGAGCCGGGTTCTCACTAGAAGTGGCCAGGCTGGTTCCCATCCTCTGTGGGCAGAGGGGCCCTCTGGGAAAGCTGGGCCTCCATGTGCCCTGAACAAGGTGCTGAGCTGTGTGCCAAGTGGCAGGCTTTGTCTTGCACACTAGAGTGTTAGAAGCCTTTCCCCCTGCCAAAGAAGGCCCACGAGGAGGGCTGCCTGTGAGGCACTGTGCGCCCTCGCACCCGTGCCACCAGGTGGATTTCCTAGCACGCCTGAGGCTGGTTAGTGGAAGGTTGTGCAAACCCCACCTCCTCCTTGAGTAAAGCCCAAGCAGGGGCGAGTCCTGGCCCATGCTGGGGGAGCACGAGTGCACGTCGCTGCCACTAACCCCTGTCCCCTTCTCTGTTGCAGCTATGTCTGGGCTGGTAGTCCCACCCATGTGAGGGACTCTTGTCTACCTTCCGCAGCACCCAGCACCCAAGGCCGGACTTCAGGGGACACGTGTAGTGTGTGTTAGGCCATGCTGATGGAAACAGTACCTACCCAAATAGCAGCAGCAGTTGAGATGCTACAGAAAGACTTTGTCTAAAGATTTTATTTAAACTATTAAGAATCAACATGCAAACAATCTACTCCTTCACGAACAATTCCATTTTATTGACTGAACTTTTCTCATATTTTCACATTTCTCAGTCCTGAAGATTAAGGAAAACAAAGCGACGCCTATTTTGTATAAAGTTTCTGACTCCGTCTTGGCTGTCTAGTGCGTGCTATCTGTGTGGGGAGAACCTCTGTGCGTGCACCATTTTGATGACCATGAAAACACTGAGGAAAAATGCCTCCGACATTTTTCTGTACTCATACTTAGATTCACAATGGTTGTGTATCTCTATAATGTGAAATATTTTTTTGTGGTGAAAAAAAAAGGGGGCCAAGGAGGTATGAGCCATCAAACTGGAACAAAGGATGACGACATGGTTAGGAGAATTTGGGGTGGCAGGGAGGGAGGGTGGGCTTATCATTGCTTAACTTCATCTTAATGAAACGAAACTTTGTAACTTATTGTAGTTAGAAATTGTAACTTTGATATTGAATTCTCTTGCCTTCAACAAGCACACTGACAGAGAAAAAAAAAATGCTACTGTCTGTTGGTTCCAACATTCTCCCACTGCTAGAGCTTCCTGTTAAGCAAGTGCGATCTGCGACGTTTTTTCAACTTTTGCTAGCACTGTATACTATTGCATTCTTAGGCTACTGTGAGGTCTATGTTTCCTGTACCAGAAATTGTCCTTTTGACTTCTAGATCCTTCTTCCCTAATGTGTTTTGTATGTGGTTATAAAATTGTAGACTTTTGTGATTTTGCCAAAGTTGTAGCTAAATATTTATACACTTGTCTTGAATTTTTTTCAGATCCACTTAACTATTTAGAGAAACGAGTTTTATTCCTTATGTGTCTTATAAGGGATAAAACGGTCTTCATTCGACACTTTCCCATGAAAACTTGCAGTTGCTAAGGGACTTTATTTTGTAACATATCAATTATAAATATTGTATTTATCTTTGAAATTTTGTACATTGCTTTTCCTGCCTTTTTCTTTTTTCTTGTCTGTATTGGTTTTTGATCCTGGCCCGGTGCTGTGACACAGGGGAGACCATAAACCAAGAACTGTTGCTTTGATCTGTTTCATTAAAATGAACCAATGTGCTTACATTTCATTTGTACTTCAAATATTTGCTATTGTTCAGATTTCCATCCTTTTTTTTTTATTATTTTGAGGAAAAGTCAAATTCATTGTTTATTTTTATATTATTTTTAAGTTATCTGAATGAATACTTTTGAAAAAAAAAAAAAAGTTTGTTGTATAGTCAAAATGAAACGGTGCCACCCGGCTGGCTGCAACAAATCTTAGTAGATTCTGTGCATGTGGAGTGGCCACAGAGAGGCGACACCGTTTGGGCCTGTGTCCTTATTTTATTTTTTTGTAGACTGTAAAAATTCATTTTAGCTTCCACCCATGACTTTGCCACATAGCTAAACTGTGTTTACTGGAAAAATTCAGAGGCCTAAAAATTTAAAGTGAAATCTACTTCCGATGTTTTAATTAAAATGTTTGCCACATTAACTTCTCTGATGCCTTAAAAGTGGACTTCTTTCAAGAACTTCTGTGCTATTTTGTCACAGGCTTATACCACAATTGTTAATTGATATTTCATTTGGAGATTTACAATGTACAACACACAGACACACACACACACAAACACACAAACGAAAGCACAAGCCTCCTGTCCGTAGGTTGCTCCTTTCTGGGTCTGTCCGCTGCTTCCCACGTCCTCCCAGCCCACCTGGGTTCAGAGACATTTCAGGGCCAACCTAGATCCCAGCTGGGTTTTCTTTTCTTTTCTTTTTTTTTCTTTATCAGCGCAGTCACGTGATCAGATCCCACAGTACCGTCCTGTGCTGTCTAAACTGGAATGACGTCCTGCAGACACGGTGCCTACTTGTGCCAACCCACATCGAGACCAACAGGGTCAGGCCTTCCCCCTCCCCTTTTCCACTAAATGCTTTGCAGATAGAGCACAGCAAGTATTTTGCAAACTGCAGCAGAAATCAAAACAAAAAAAAAAAAGGAGGGACTTCAAAATACTTTCCTGACAACAGTAAACAGCAATGCACAAGGTAGAATGTGTTCATTCAGTGGACTCAATAAAATAAACAAAGGGACTATCCCCAGCGGTCAGCAGGTTACGCGGTGGCTTGGTGATAGCTGACAAGGCTTAGCTACGTGGGAAAGCCTGAGAAGTCACTTTGGAACTAAATTGCCTCCGTCTCATTTCGTGTAAGTAAGGGTTTGATCGAAAAACGAGCTCACAAGCACATGTCGGACTGTCCGCGAGTGTGCTCACGCCCACGCGCGGTTCGTTCTACGTTGCTTAGTTTATCGCTTCATTGTCTCCAAATTGAGCGCTTCACTAAATGGTAGATTTTGCTGTCAAAGACCCTACAATAAGATTGTTTTATCTGTACATTTTTTCAGATATTTAACTGTATAAAAATGTTCATTTTACACAATATTTAATTAAAGTATTTCTTGTCTGTGAATTTCACTTTTGGTAATTTTATCTGTTTTGATTATTAAAATGACTGAGCACATGCCAGTGTCCCGTCGGGGGTTTCATTTGCACAGCGGGGCTCCTGAGCTGCATCTTAGCTAGGCTCGAAATGATCCTTCCCAGAACCCGCCAGGTAGCTGCCTCAGTCATCCAGCTGCAAACAGAAGCTCAGCGTCCCTCAGACGTGTCTGCTGCCCAGAGGTGCCACCTGGACCTATGGTACCCTCTCCCTTGCAGGGCTGGGACCTTTCTATGTCTCAGTCCTGTGGGCCACAGCAGCACTGGGATGTCACAGTTGCTGTTCCACTTCTGGTCTTTGAACATGTGCACCACCAAGGCTCCCAGGGCCTGGTCACCCCAGCCCACCCACAGCCGCCCCACGCCTGCATGCAAGGACTTGCCGGGAAGAGGGCCACCGGTCTGTGACCCCCAGCAGCTGCCCCTTCATTTCCACTGCTGTGTCCTACTTGGGCTAGAACCAGGCTAAGGAGAGCCCAGCAAGGCGCCTGGGCGTGTGGGTAGGCGCTGGGACACCCAGATGCCAGTAGTGCTGGCCAAGATCCATCCTGGGGGGTGCCATCACCCACTCCTGTGCACTGCAGTGGCATGCCTGGCTCCAAGTCCTGTGTCAGCCACTGTGGCCGATGCATAACTCTAACAAGGGCAGCCATCAGAGGGGTTCGGATCTGCACAGCTTCTGTGGTCTCCCTCCCTCCCTCCCTCCCTCCTTCATCCCAGTATTTTCCATTTTCTCCTCAGTGAAAGGCTGGTTTTGCATGTTTTGGCTTGCAGCTCCGTAACACATCCACAGAAGTGTGATCTAAATTAGTCCTCACAAATGTCATCTTAATTACTTCTTCTGCTGAACAAAACAGGAAACAATTATTCAAAACAGAAAGAAACTTGTGAATCCCTTTTCCTCCTCTCAGTGACAGTCTGGTTGTTCTGACTATGATGTCACTTCAGCCTTAAGGAGACAATACAGAGACCCACAGGTACAGGCCCGCAGGTGGCCCGCTGCCCACACCCCTCCGAGCAGGCTGGGGGCTCCAGCTGGGTGGGGGCTGCTGCCCTGACCCGGAAGCTCCTTCCCACTGAGCTGGTACTAGGGATGCGTACTCCTTGGGGCAGTTCTGTAAGGCCTTATAGCCCAGGGAGAATGAAGTTATTTTATGTTTGTGTTTCAAATCATAAGCCAGAACTGCATTCTCTCAAAATGTATGCCAATTATTGTCAGACTGCCTTTTAAGGTCTTTCAGGCTTTTAAAGATTATTCAAAGCACTTGAAATGGGCTTCAATCTAATGCCTCATTTCATTGCATTAAACAGCCTAGTTAATAAAGAATCAATATATTCAAAGGGCAAGGTTATCTTTTGTCTATAAGGGGTGGTGTCATTCTGAACCTTTTATAGTTCAAATGCTGAAAAAGACCTCGTGAAATCCATACTCATCAAATGGGTCAACGGGAGCAATAAAGAGGCCCCTGAAAGGAAAGAAAGGCTGTCCTCCTTTAAAACAACTCCGGTCCTTATCTCCCGGCTTGGAGCGCCCAAAGAAGTCCTCAGCAAATGTCAATTTCTCATCAAGACAAGAGGCCATGATGATCATTTTTTCCAGAGAATACATACAATTAAGAGAATGCAGAGAGGTGGCCACAGTGGTGATTTGTAGCTTATTCTGGCCCCACGAGCTCCCTCCCAGCAGATAAAAAGGGATGTTGATAACTCAAGTGTCAATATGCCAAAGAGCGATTTTTGAATGTGAGTCCTTGTGCTCTGAGCTCGCCAGGCCGATCCCAGGCCCTGATAACGGCGCAGCTGCCAACAAACACCACGGGTTGGCCCTCACAATTAATGCCATGAATAAATCACACAAAAGAGTTGGGATGCTTTATACTCCGTGAGACAATCCCCTGTTTTACCCTTCAAGGATTCCTTTTATGTTGGAATAAGGTTGCTTTTAATGAAATTTAAACTCATCAGAGGAAATCAAAAACCTCCAATCAGATTACAAATTGATTTTTTGGTCATTTGTCATGTTCCAGTGTAGAGCCGCGGGTTTCACAGGCAGCAAGTGGCCTGCTGTGGGGCCGGGAGCAGGGGTGGACCCAGCTCCCACCCCACTCCACCCACCCCCTGCCCCAGCCTGGGGAGAAGGAGCAGGCCTCTTGGTGGAGGGGATGGTTGGTGCTCGTGACCTGGCGCAGACTCATGTGTGCTTGACTGTGCCCGTGCCACAAGCTCCTGCAGACTCGACCCGTGGTGACAATGGAGTCCGTGCACTCTCAGTCCAGACAGAGTAATAATCTGAGAATGTCACCCATGGCAAAGCTTGCAGTGGTCTCTAGGCTGCTTTGTACTTTGGGACTCTTCAGTGGCCTGCAGAGACGTGTTCTCCTGGGGTTTCTAGTACACGTGTGCTTTGGTCTGCATTCGCCTCTGCCTCTAATCTGTGCCCAGAACCTCCAGTTCTGCTGTGAAGACCACAGATTGGCTGTGGGTACCCTGTCCCCATGTATCATGACCTCAACACTCGGCAAGGAGAAAACTTGGCCAACCTCTCCTTAGCCTTCCTGCCAGAAATGAGCTGAACGTAGCCCAGGTGTTCTGGGCGAAGTCGGCCCTCAACCAGGCAGTGGCCATGAGCTGTCCTCAGAGCTGTCTCAGCTGCCAGCCTTACCTCCTAGAGGCTTTCCTGGGCATCCTGTGTGAACCTGAGCTCCTGGGGGACCTTCTCATCCTCTCTCGGAGCCGCTGAGTCACAAATGAGCAGCCAAGAAAGGGAAGCAAGGTCCCAGCCTGAGACTTAGTGCCGTGCTGCAAGGTCTTTTGTTCCTCTTTGAAAGATTACAGCTGGGCACACGACAGGCCGGTTAGGCAAATGCCTCAGGAGGCAGTGAACGTCACTTCTCACTCACAATCCCTTGGAGTGCAACTTCTAAAGCCACCATATCTAAAGCAAGCGGACACGCATCCCTACACGCTCCCATGGCAAATGCTCCCTTTGGTAGCACTTGAGGCTCGGGAGCCCTTCCTTTACTTTCCCGGCTCCCTTAACCCAGGTGTGCTGTGCCGGGGCTGGGTCTCCCTGTCCAGTGGTGGCGAGACGCCAGCTCAGAAAGGCCAGGTGAGCAGCCTATGGGCACAGGTGCTCCCAAGCTCTCCGATCTTTAAACTCTGCAGCCTTTTTGCTGACGTAGGCTTCAGGTATCCTTAGGAATTAAAACAAGAGGAAGAGACTGGAGAGAAGAACAGTGCGATCACACTTTCTAGGAGTAACCCTGGTGGTCTTTCATGGGGCTGAGAGAGCCTGGATCTGGGATCTGCTCAGACCATGTGGACAGAAGTGGGAAATAGCTTGTTCAGCTGAGGTGAAAGGGTATGTCTCAGTTACTTTTTACTCGTTGCTGGGACAGATACTGGACACTCAAAATGAAGGAAGGAAAGGTTTATTTAGCTCACACTTAGTGGAGGTTTCAGTCCATATTCGGCTGGCTCTGAGGCAGAGAGGCATATGGCAGAGAGCAGCAGGTCATGGCGGCGGAACAGCAACGATGGCAACAGAATAACCAGGGGAGCAGAGAGCAGCACGCTCAGTCAGGGCAGCCGAACAGTGCGAGTCTGTCTCTCTGTCTCTCTATATTACACTCAGGCTCTCTCGCCTCAGCCTATCTGCCTTAGGCTACACCCATAATCCCAGAAGTACTTAAAACACATAATCCCAGGGATCATGGATCAAGTCTCAAACTCTAGGTCAGTACTAAATCACATAATCCCAGTGACTCAAGAGTCAAGTCTCAATCTATAGAAGTCCCTGCCCAATGACTGCGTGAGGCTTTGGGGGGACAACTAGACATAAACCATAACAGGGTGGCAGAGGGCCTTGCTATGGGACCTAACTTAGGTGACTCACACACACTCCCAAAGCTAGGACAGAGGGACAGGGAGATAGCTCAGTGGTTTAAGTGCTTGCCTAGCAAGTACAAGGTCCTGAGTTTGATCCCTGGAACTGCAAAAAACCAAACCAAAGCAAACAAAAAACACCAAAACTAGGACAGAGGCTCGTTTCTCCTTTGATGTTTGCAGCCACTGAGAGGCTTCTGAAGATCTGGCTCCCTGTGCTTTTCCAACTGTTTCCTTAGGCCAACAGATGGCCCACGTGTGGAGCAGTGGGGCCAGGATGCCACGTGCACAGGAGGCCTTGGGTCTGCCTGAGGTCTGCAGTGTGGGGTGGCTGCATGGGGCGAGACAGGAAGAAGGCGCTGAGGCTGAGGCAGAGCCTGAGGGGCTGGGCAGCAAGAGCTCTGCTTGGCATCCAGCACACAGGTGCTCTCAGCACAGGGTGGCTTCTGTTGGTGCAGGCAAGAGGACCATGGGGATAGCGGGACGAGGAAGAGGACAGCAGGCCCATGGTTTGGGTGGCAGAACTGGGATGCGGCACGACAAAAGCCCAAGTGTGCGCAGAACAAGGGTCATAGAGACCACACGTGTCACCCACTAAGCCTCGCCATGAGGCCGCTCCCAGGAGCTACAAAGCATCAGTGGGGCTGGCTCATTAGGTAGTGCTGAACCCCAAACCTGTGTTTCCACTGGAATGGGGTCAAATTCTTGACTGCCCCATGTCACCACAGGGGGCGGGCAGGACCCAGCCCCAGAGGGGTGACAACTGCCAGTGGAGAGAAGATGTCTCCGACGGCTACTGTGAAACATGAAATGTACTGTTCAGGTGTGGGCCACCATACCCGGCTCTAGGGTCATGGGCTTTAATTTCAAGGACTGTAGGCCATTTAATTTTCATGCACAGTGTGAAGTAAGGTCAAAGTTTCTTTTAAGTTTATTTTTAGTCTTTGCATGTATTTATCCAAATATTACAGAAATAGCTTTTGAAAAGAATATTGTTCCTGTATGATTGTTTTGGTATCTTCATCAAAAAGTGTATTTCTACACAAGATAGTTAAAATAGTTCTACAGCTAGTTTCTTTTAGTTTGTTGAAAAGAAAGGTTTATGTTAATATAGTCTGGGCACAATATCATGCCTATATCTGGTACCCTGAATAACTACTATGATCACAAACTATACAATGCTTTAATTATTGTAACTCTCCCACTAACCTGTTCTGAAACTATTTCTTTTTCTTAAAAAAAAAAAAAAAAAAAAAAAAAAATCAACCGCTGCTGGAGTCCACATCTAGGATCTGTCTTGTCCCCCACTGATCTACATGTCTATCTTCATCCCAATACCACCTAATCTCGGTGGCTTTATAATAAATAGTTCTTGAAATAAAAAAAAAAAATGTATATTGTTCCCATAATTCCAATTTGCAAATTTCTTGAAATAAAGTTTACATATTGTATCTGTGTTTTTGTGAGTTTTTTGCACAATGGGCATACAGGGTCATAGTCCCCAAAATATCATGCTCCATGCGACAGTGATGAGAACTCCCCTGCCTGGGCAGGCTGGTAGAGGATGCAAGGTTTTAGAGAGGATGACGAAACCCAGCCTATGTCCCTTCTCCGCACTCCTGGGATGGGTTCATTCCTTCCGCCTGCCTTGGACAGGGGACAGACACTCCACCAACCCTCCCTGGGCACCGAGAAGAGTGGGCCATCTTCAAAGAAAGCTGCTGTGAGGCTGTCAAAGCACTGCCTCAAACCCCCATGTTTGTATTGATGAAAGAAATTAAAGATGTAAATAAGCAGAGAACCTGCCATGTGCATGGATTGTAGGCAAGGCTGCTAAGAGCGCAAGGCTTTGCCAGGTCATGGCCAACTCGGGGTGAGCTGTTTCAGAATCCCAGATATTTCTTGTAGGAACTGACAAGCCGGTTCTATAATCCGTATGGCATTGCACCAGAGATGGAAGAACCAAACTCTTGGAAGAACAGAAGAAAAGACTAGAGGGTTCTAACCATCTGATGTCAAACTCTGCTGCAGGCAGCCATGTGCAGCAATGTATGCCCAGAGTCCCAGCACTCTGGAAAGCCGAGGCAGGACAACTTCGAGTTCAAAGCCAGCCTGGGAAATGTAGTGACTTGACAGACCAGCTCAAAAGTAAAAGTAGAAGATAAAGGACTATGGATTTAGTTCAGTGTGAAGGTCCTGAGTTCAATCTCCAATACTACAAAAAAACCAAAACCAAAACAGCAAATTAGTAAGAGAGTGTAGTACTGGCATCAGATAGGCCTATAGATCAGGCAACCCCACTGGGAGTGTAGAAATAAACTTAATATTTATCAAGGGTGCCCATAACATTCAATAAGAAAAGAATACTCTGCTCAGCAAATGGTGTTGGGGTAACTGGATAACCACAAGCCCCCTCGCCCCTCAAAAAGAAAGAAAGAAAGTTGCTCTCCTATACTACGTACAGGAAAGATTTTAAACTACAAAACTCTGAGAAGAAAACTCAGGGTTCTCTTTATAATATCAGATGTGACAGTGGATATGATACAATTTGGCAACTATATTTGACACAACAGGGATAACACAAACTTTAGAGGTGATACTAAAAGTGCAAACCAGAAAAGAAAGAAAAATAGCCTTGATGAAAATTAGAAATTGCCATGCTTCAAAGGATACTATCAATAAGTGAAAAGATAATCCACAGGATGGGAAAATCTATTTGCAGATCACATATCTGGTAAGGGACTTATATCTAGAGTATATAAAGAACACTTATACACTCATAATAAAAAACTAGTAGCTCAATAAAAATGGCCAAGTGATCCAAATAAACATGCCTTCAAAGAAGGTACAAATTCCTAGTCACCTCATGCAGAGGCATCCAGCATCATCAATCACCAGGGAAATGCAAGTCAACACCACAACAAAGTACTTTGGTTTCTCTAGGGTTATTTTAACAACAAGAACAAAGTCAGACGATAGCAAGTGCTGATGAAGACATGGGGAAATTAGAGCTTCTGTGCACTGCTGTGAGACTGGAAATGGGGCAGCCATCTTGGAAAACGCCCTTGCCGTTTCCCACAGGGTTCAGCAGAGCTACCGCATGACACAGTATTTCTGGTCCTAGGTACTTGCTGAAGGGAAATGAAAAACACGTACTCACATTTCCTAACAGCCAGGAGGTAGAGATGACCCAAGCATCCATCATGAATGAATTTTACAAAATGTAGTTTATCTATAAAAGATTACTATAAAAGAAGATCTACTAAAGAATGCTAACACATAGATGAACATTTCAAAACATTATGATGTCAAAAAAACTCAATAAGTACACATACATTTCTTTTCCTGTGGAATATGCAAAATCGATGCTCTGTATGGACAGAAAGTTGCTTGGTAGTTAGGGCTAGGGCCCATGGGTAGTACCAATACAAGACATTAGCAAAAAAGGTACTGGTCTTCTTTTTGAAGTGATGAAAATATTGTAAAATTGAATGTGATTTTCATCAATGAAGATATATAACAAAAATAAATCACACTGTATACTTGGAACGGCCAAGTGGTATGGCTTGCGATGATCTCAATAAACCTATTACGAAAAATCAAAAGCATAAAACCATGAATGTATTTCTCATGAAGTTACCCTGAAGGACTTGGTGTTCCCTGGAGGGTGCTCAAGACTCCATCCTCAGCTGCACTTGGGACCCATGGGTGCTCCTAAGGCCCCACTCTAAGCCCCTCGCCCTCTGCTCCCCAGAGAGCACTACTGGCACCCATGCATCTTAGCAGGGGAATGTGCACATGCAGGCCCTACCTGCCATCTTCCGTGAGGCCATCTAGGTAAAGGCTATGACCCTGACTTCTGCTTGGCCTGGGCCAGAGCAGGTCCAGTTTTCTTCCAGGCCCTGGCCCGCCATGGTACCACTCTTCCCAGCCCTGGCTTTTCAAGGACGTCCTTGGTCCTCCCTGAATACATTCACAGGGCTTTTCCAAGGTTATCTCCCAAGCAAAATGTTTTCTGAATGAAAAAATTCAAGATGCTTTAGAAACCAGTTTCATTATTTTCCATAGAATGTTCAGTCCCACTCTTTTAAACAGATTCGTCTTTTTTAAAGTTTTTTTTTTAGACTGGTTCTCATTCAGCCAGTTACTAGGAATTGCACATAGCTCCATCTCTGCCACTTGCTTTGAGCTTTCCTGGTGGAAGCAGTGGCCTCAGAATCAGTTCCCCTACATCTCCCCTTCTATGGCTTCCAGGCAGCATGGCATCCAAAGGTGTTTTAGCATGCAAGGCAGACCATCGCCTTCTTTGATCCCTGAAGCCATGCCGGTGCTCACGGGATTCACATGGCGCCTCTGCCCACCATTCCTCCCTCTTTCGCTGTCTGCCTTTGCTCCAGCAGTGCCACATGGGTCCTTCACCATGCCAGAGGAATTCTTGTCCTAGGCTTTGGAGTTGTAGAGCTCCACTCTAGAACTGTCTTCTGCATCACCTGTGTCCTCATTTCAGGTTGAACGCTCCTCAGGGAGGCAGTCCTGCTGGCCTAAGACTCAGCCACCACGCCCATCTGCCCATGTAAAACTCCATTCACATAGACAGGCTTGCCAGGCATGGTGGCACACACCTGTAATCCCAGCACTCCAGAGACTGAGGCAGGAGGATCAGTGTGAGTTCAAGACCAGCCTCGACTACAAAAGTGAGCTCAAGGCCAGCCTGAACTGCTTCGAGAGACCCTGCCTCAAAAAACAAAAACACAAAACAAACCATATAGACAGGCTTTACTTAACTTCAGAATTGGTTGTCCATGAGAGAGAACAAAGCCAACCTCCACCCCAGCTTCTGAAAACCAAACTTTCAAGGAAGCAAAGTTCTTTACTGTGCCTTCAGCCAAGGCAGGGGCTTTCAGTCTAGGGTAGTGCCTGTGAATGGGAATGAGCACTGAAGTTTCATAAATGCTGTAACATTGAGCATTTCCTTTTAGAATGAGTGTAGGCTACGTATTGCCAGGGGAGGGGAGGGGAGGGAGGAGTTTGGGAGCACTGGGATTTTTTTTTTTTTTTTTTGCAGAGATCTTGAAAGATTGCTGATGGGCATCAGGATTTTAGAATTTGATCTTTAACACACTTCTTATAATTTAATGCACTAATAATGAAACGTACACATGTAACAGCACACATTTTACTTCTAATGCTTTGGTCACTGATAGAATTAACCTTCTTTGCAATCTCATGTGTTTTACATATTCGAAAACACCATGTTGATGAGGGATCTCCAGCTGTGCCAGCTGATGTCAGCGCCCAGGAACAGGAAGGATGGAGGAATCTGGACTGATGGATTTGTGTCTGTGCTCAGGACATGTGTTTTTAATGTCACACCATTCTGGCCCATTACGAGTGCAGTTCTTGAGGACAGGTATATAGCTCTTGTAGTGTGTAAGAACTTAGATTCCAACCTTTCATAACAAACAAACAAAAAAACAAAAAAAACAACAACAACAAAAAAAGCCTGTTTTTGCATGATCTTGCTTGGTTTTGCTCCATAAAGCTATTTGTATGTTGGTTTATAACAGATACTTTTCAGAGTAACAAAGCTTCATAAGATGAGCTCTGCATAGACTGGAATCTCCATAGAGACTTGTGCCACCAGAATCTGAGACCCCATCAGAGTGACCGTGCTGGCCTCAGGGTAGGTCAGATCCTTAGCCAAAGGACAGGCAGGCCTTAGCCGATAAGGGTCAATTTTTTCTTGTCCTTTCCTTGTAATCCAGGCTTACTGTAAAAATGAAAGCAATAAACATGCATTTGGAGGAAAAGGTTAATCCTGCTCATGCCTGTACTGCCCAAGTCCTAGACAGACACATCCTGCTGTCGGTGGGCTGTCAGTCTCCGCAGATCTTGCTTCAAGGACTCCAGGAACAGACATTTACATATAGTGTTAAAACCACGGATGGATCCTAACCTTTATATCACTGCCTTTACGCCTCTCCCAGTAATAGCTCTCTGCCAGTACACGTGGGTGAACCTATTCCTTCTAGGGGCTATGGGATAATTCACTGTATGGATGAAAATGCATTTACTGGATAATTATTTATTGGAAAACAACATTCTCTACTATTTAAAACAATGCTATGGTCACAACTAAGTAGAAAATGAAAACTTTGCAACATTAAAGAAGATTCTACTTACAATGGCAGCAAAGCTCACGTTCGATTTATTTACTTATTTAATGTGTTTATTTATTTACTTTTTTTGTGCAGGGTCTCACCATATAGCTCAGACTCACAGCAATCCTCTTGTTTCCTGCATTCCAAGTGCTGGGATTACAGGTGCTCAGCACCACACCCAGACTTCACTTTAGAAATAAGTTGGAGTTCTTAATCCGTGATAGAGTGAAAATCATAAAACACACTTGAAAAATTTCAGATGGAAATAACTGGAAGGATATACCATGTTCATGGAGTCGATAACTCAATATTGCAAAGTTCTACTTCCAGCCCTAATTGAGGAATAGGTTGAGCAATCAGGATCAAAATGTCATCAGGCTCACTTGGTGGGAATTGCTGATGGGATTCTGAAATTTGCACGCACATGCAGAGGGCTCAGGACAGTCAACGTACTACTGATGAGGAATCAAACTAGAGCCCTTAGAACACCAGACAGCAAGACTTGCTTTAAAGCTGTGGTACTTAAATAAAGTAGCCAGTGAAAGTTCAGTGGGAAAGGACAGAGCCTAGGAAACAGACTCATGCGCATGACAGATGAGACTGGGTGCACAAGGGCACAGAGTCTGGTGACAGTTGAACGTACAAGGCTGGACTTTTAATTCACACTGCTTTCAAAACTCAGCTTCAACTCTCAAAATACCTATAGCTAAATGCCAAAGATAAAGCAATAAAATACTTAGAAGGAAACAGATGATCTCATCTTATAACCTTGTGACAGACAAAGCCATGCAAAAAGGATGAAAGAACTTTAATCGGAAAACACATGGGTAAGTTGGACTCCATAAGAATTAGTAAGTAGTGTTCTTCAAAATAATGGTAAGAGTACGAAAGACGAGCTGCTGAAGGGAAAAACATTTGTGAGATATGTTCGGGTACCAGAATGTTAAGTCTACCTGTACATTGTGTACAAAAACACAGCCACAGAAACTGGACCCGTGGCTTCTCACAGGCAGTAACAGAAAGCCAGCTGTCCACATGGTCATCAAATAGCAGCAAGATACTCACCTGCATGCACCACAAAGGAAAGGAGAACCGAATGTCAAAGTGACACCACGATACCTCCACCGGCACAGCTCAGGAGAGACAGGCGACACCAGCCCTGCACAAGGATAGGGGTCAGCTGGAACCCTTGTGCACTGTCAGGGTAGGAACGGGTCAAAACACTGTAAGCAACCTTTCGACTGACACTGCACACTGGCTCAGCAATTCCACAGCTAGTTGTCTATCTGATAGAAATGAGTATTACATTCACTGAGGTTAAAAGCAACACTACTTTTAAGACCCCAACTGGAGTTATGGTCACCAGTGTAAAATGTGTAAGCAGGGCTGTCCTATTCATCCAGAAATATGCCAGATAAGGAGAATCAAGTTATTACTGTACTATATACATGGACAAAAAGCCCACAAATGCAAAGTGGACTGAAAGAAGAATACGAAAGAGAACATAACACGTGATTTCAACTCCTATAAAGTTTAAAAGAATGCCAAAAGGAATCACTGTGTGAAAAGTCAACGTGGAGGTGACCCTGGGGCAGGGTGGCAGTGACTAGGGGGACGTAAGAGAAATCCTGGTAAAACTCTGAATTATTAAGGGTTGTTTATTGTCCAACATCCCCAAAGCTGAATGCTCAGAGCTTTTGAAATCTGTCCTACCAGCCTTGTATTCCAACAAAAAGTTCACACTTAGACATGTTCTTAAAATCAGCCTTGCAAGGGGAGGATCTGCATGTTCTCTGCAAACTAGCTGTTTGCCTTGTCAGCCCACTGGGAGGGCGGGTTTGGTCACCTTTTTATTATGGATTTGGAGGGGTCACTGGCTCTCCTGACATCCACTGTCCTGTGCATGTACGTCTTGTGAACACCTTCTGGGGGCCGCTGGTTCCCTCTGGACCTCTCCCCACCCCTGCTCCATAAGTTTCTCTTCTCCTTTATGGCTTCCCTTGGTCTCTGAGTAAGATGGCTGTTCTTGTCCTGAGATTTCAAAACAAAATTATCTTTTACTTTACTGTAGCACGATGGTAGTTTTCATAGTTCTAACGTTTAGTTCTTTCATCTCTCCAGAGCTTAATTTCAAGTTTGATATGAGATTTAATTTTATTTTTTTTCCAGACATGGAGCAAATTATCCCCAGAACGTGTATTGAGGAGTCCAGCTCATCTTTTCCATGGACTTAAAATATCACATTATTAGTTTCTAAACTCTTTTTTTTTTTTTTTTTTTCTTTTTTTTTGCTTTAATTCCTTTCCACTGACCTTTTTGGGTATTTCTACTCAGATGCATTGTTAAACATGTAATTCTTAAAAATATATTTTTATTCCTAGAAGGGCAAACCTTTTTCAGAATCTTAAAAGGAAATTTCAAGCTCTTTTTTATGCATCTGCATTTCCATATAATTTTCACTGGTTTGATACAGATTTTGCAGTTATCACTGATTTCTCTGAAATGCTGGAACTTCCCACTGGGGAGCCTGGTGGGCCTTTGTGTCTTACACAGAACTGTAAAGGCAGTAGTGGTCCGTGTTGGCAGGAGAGGTGGCCAGTGCTTTGAGAATGCAGCATCAGAACATGTTCCTTGGCATTGGCCAGCAGAAGGAATGAGGGGGCTGAGGGAGAGAAATGCTCTCTCCCGAAAAGCATAGTCTGATTCCATTTAGCGACAGCTTAGGAAGTAATGAAGCAGAGCTGAGACAGGCAATTTTGCAAGCAATGGGGGAGGGGAGAGTGTGCATGCAAAGGTCCTGAGTCTGCAGAGAAGCCAGTGTGTTCTGCACAGCCACTGATCTCAAGAGGTCCGTGCTGAGGACCGGATCACTCCAGCCTGCTGCAGCAGGGCACACACCTTGCTGGGCCCCTCATAGGAAAGCTTTGCACACCCTGGCGTTCATCAATCTAGGAAATGGCTGACGCTGACAGTAGTTCTACAAAGCACTGTACATGGTTCCAAAGTAAATCCTGAGGGGATCTAACTGAACTTGGGAGATACAAAAACTACATGTTTTGTTATACAGGTCTTGCTTTAACTTGCCCTTAATCACCCAGCAGAGAAGTTTAAATATGATGCATACAACGTAAGGTAGTTTAGTATGCTGAGCTGTAAAAGGCCCAAATCAACAGCTTCCAACATTGCCAGTTTCACCAGTAACACTGCAATTATGGAACATTTGACTATGTATACAACTACCTTCTCTTAGATCAAAGAGAAGTCTATTGTACCAATAACCATTAGAATATTTGTCCTGTCTACACCCTGTGCCCTGTATAAAAAACAAGGACAACAATATGCATTGTATCAGTTATAGGGAATGTACTGCTAACGGGGTTTGAAACTGTCATGTTGTAATTTCTTATTAAAAGTAACTTAAAAATAAAAGAAATGGAAAAGAAGGTGGCATCATGCTTACAAACATTGGCATCCAAGGTAGGTGCCCAGCCGTTATCTTTCAGGACCACATCTCACATTTGCTGGGGCAGGAAGGGCACAGACTCACAGAGCCTGGACCATGTGGCTCTGCAGAGGTGAGCCAGCTCTGCCCAGGCTGTGGGGCTGGGTACCACAGGAAGTAGGGGAAGAACATCAGAGGGCTGAGGTCACAGCGCCAGTACAGAAAATTCCTAAGGGACCAACCACAGCCAAAAGCTGGCTCTGAAGAGAGATGAATAACATTGGTAAATCCCTAGTAATAGTCCCCAGAAAGGAGGGAAACACTGCTATGGATGGAGCTCGTGGACATTAAAAGGGTATTAGCAACTCACTACAAAAGCAGACATGCTAGTAAAATTGGCAGTATTGGCAAATTCTTTGTAAAACACAATTCACCAAAGCAGACATCAGAGCTCTATGCCTGTTAAAAAGCTGGAGGACAGAGACAGCAGAGAAAAGAATGAAGAGTTCATAAAAACACACACTTATATACAGTCACTTAATTTTTGACAAGGAACCAATGTAACTCAGTAGCTAAAGAAAATCCCTGATTTACGTTACACCATGCAGAGGAAAAAAATAACCTGAGATTTAAGAACTAACCACAAGCACTAAAACTATATGACTGCTTAAAAAATAAAAGCCCAGAAAAACGTGTTCTCTAGATTAGGATAAGCATAGCTTTCTGAAACAGGATTCACACACGTGTGCACCCTGCCCCACTTACACACATGCGCCCGTTCTATCTGACTTTGTAAAAATTTGAAAGTCTTGCTCATACTTAAAGCTTTTTCATCTCCTTTTAAATTTCTTTATAACTTTTTTAAATACCAATTTTCATGCTTATATCCGGCAATCTAAACAACTAATTTGAAGACAACCTTCTGAAATATAGAAACCATATGTTGAATCCCTATTATTGTGCTTAGTGAAGTTGTGTATTGTTTCTAGTTTCTAATGCTGCTTTCCCCCTATTTTTTATCTTCTTTAAAATTTTTTTTTTTTTTTAATGGGGGCTTGCTCGGGAGATAGCTCAGTGGTCTAAGTGCCTGCCCAGCATGCACAAGGACCTGGGTTTGATCGCCGGCTCCACATGCCTGACATCAGCTCTGTTTTATAATACCAGGAAGGCACCTCCTGTGCAGGCCAATGGCTGCACGACAGCTCCAGGGGATGTCCAGGCCAGGACCTGCTTCTAGAGGCATGGCAGGACCCAGGCTAGAAGGACACCACTGCTGCCCTTGTCAGCCAGAGGGGCAGAGCCAAGTTCAGACAGCCTGTCTTGCGGAGGAAGGCCATCTCCCCACTTCTCTCCGTCCTGCGGGGCCACACCCGATTGCCTCTGGCCTGAATTCACGTAGTGTTTTTCAGCCTACAACTCTAAGTCTACAGAAGAACATAGTTTTTGTTTTGTTTATTAAAAATTTCCTTTTATGAATTTGGTACAGACTCTGACTATGCAGCTTGGACTCATAGCGAGTCTTTTTTTTAGTCTCCCCCCGCCACCCCAGTGCTTGGGATTACAGGCCTGCACCTTCATGTCCAGTTGTGGTGCCTGGCTCAGTGTGCCTGGGGGTGAGGCCATCAAGGCATGTGCTGCCAGGGATCGAACCCCGGTCCCTGAGCTTGCCTAAGCAGGCGCTTAGTCTGCTGAGCTATCTCACTGACCGAGAAGAACATAGTTTTGAACAGACCTTGAAGTATCAAATATCGAGCTGCTCTTGCAGGAGGCCTTGGCTGGAGAGCCTGCCTCGGCCCTCTCTAATCTCCTCCGGGAAAGACTTAGCCCCAGGGCCGTGGGGGATGATGCTGGTGGTGAGAGCGCACTGGAGGGGCATGCTTGTGTCACACCGTGGGAATGTCCCGTGACGAACAGTGATGGGTGGCACAGAAATAAAGTCAAAACAAAATCAACTTTTCAGGCTCGGCAGCCCCTCCTTCCTGGCCCTGGCTAGTGACTGACTGTGAGCCCATCCTTTATTTATTTATTTTTTTGTGGGACCGGGGTTCAAACTCACGACCTTGCACTTGCCAGGCAGGCACTTGTGCCACAGAGCTATCTCCCTAGCCCCAAGCCCATCCTTTCTGAGGAGCTAGCCATGTGCATGACGGACTACAGAAGCCTCCCCAGTCGGGGGTCACAAGAGGACTTAAAAACAAAAAAAGTGTTGTTGTAATGTTACGCGTTGGTGCCGAAATTCCGGAACGACAAGAAGACCCGAAGAAGGTAGCTCAGAGGACTCACCGAGATCTGTCCCTCAGGGAGTCAAGAACCCCTGAAGCAAATCAGCTTCATTTCAGGTAGTGAGTGTGATCTCGTGCATAATCACTTCAGCAAAGGAGGACCACGTGCCCAGTCACGAACGTGGCCACGCTTTCCATTAACTTCCATCCCTTCCCTATCATTGGATTCACCCAGAGGTCAACCAATAGCATTCCAAGCAGGGGAGAAAGCATCAACCAGAGGGTCCACAGGTGAAGCCGCTATCCATCACCTGGGGTCCCACCTTTCCGAGATTTTCAGTAACAGACCCCAGCTGTCCCCGGACCCCCTTCATTACACTCTGTTTCTTGAAATGCTGGTCAGGTTCTAAGTATAGAGGATGAGGAGATAGCTCAGTGGTCTAAGTGCCTGCCCGTTAAGCGCAAGGTCCTAAGTTCAATCCCCAGTACTGCATGCAAGGCCAGCCCCCAGATCCTGGGCACACTGTGCTAGGCCTGAGACAGGAGGGTCACTGCAAGTCCAAGCTGCATAGCAAGACCTTGTAGTGAATCAACCAATCAATTAAAAGGAAAAAGAAAAAAAAAAAAAAAAAAAAAAGAAGACCTGAGTCAGAGTGCAGCCTCCCCCACTCAGAGCTGAGACTTTATAGAGCACCAGCCCCGAGACTTCTCTTCCCTTACATGGGGAAAATAAGCCGACTGCAGCGGCTGCTACAAAGGACCAGTGAGAGGCCATAGAGCCTGCACAGCGCTTGCTGCTGGGCAGGGCTGGAGGAGCCAGGCTGCCTCTCTGGAGCCATCAGTGGCTCAGACCACCTTCTGCCAAGGTCTGATCCAGACGGGCAAACTAAGGAAGAGACAGAGAAGCAAAGAAATTAAATGAAGCGTCTGAATGGGTTTCAGAGGAATTTCTATTCCAAAGGCAGGTTTTATGGGCGGCTAAAGCGTCTCCTTGACAAAAATAAGTTTCTAACGAGGAAGTTATAGAGCAACTTATAAAGCCCAGGTGCTGTAAATCATTAGTGATGGCCGGGTTCCCGATAGAGTTGCCGAGGAACAAGGATGGGGAAGCAGAGATACAGACAAGGCGCAAAGCCAGAAGGCGGATCCGAAAAACACACCAGTAGTCTCGGACACCACAAAGCTGCTGAAGGGAGTCTTTTCTTCTTTATAAATGCCAAGGGAAGCCCCACACATTATCAAAAGGCAGGAGTGGGAGGGAGAGAGTTAGTGAGCCCCACACATTCTGTGGTGGCCCCTGCCCCAGCCCCTGAAAAGGTAGGAAGCCAGTGACCTTGAACTCTAGGCAGAAGAAACAAGACAGCAGCAAGAGGCACCCTCTAAGCAAAAGCCTATCATCATTATGTCCTGGCTATATTTACTAATAAAAAAAATATTAAAAGAACATCAACTTTCAGGGGGCCGGGGAGATTGCTCCGTGGCACAAGTGACTGCCTGGCAAGTACAAGGTCATGAGTTTGAACTCTGGTCCCGCAAAAAAAAAAAAAAGCTTTCATTACTGGTTTGGAGATGACTTGAAACATTAAAAGGAGGGGGTGGGGAGGAAAAAAGAGGGCTGGAGGGGGACGGAAGAGAAGGGAGAGGGGTACAGGGAGAGGGAGGAAAGGGAAGGGGAGGCATTTGGACCCAAGAGGCCATCCTATTCGATTCGGGCTGCTTTAACAGAACTTCATATACCGAGAGATTATAAACAGAAATGCATTTCTCACCAGTTGCGGAGGCTGAAGTCGAAGATCAAGACAGTAGTAGACTGGATGCCTGCTGAAGCTCTGCTTCCACGCAGTGCCTACTCTCCATGGCTTCACGTGGTGGCAGGGGCCAGGTTATCTCGTGCCAGAGCACCACTGTCCTTGCAGAGGCCACAGACTCACAACCTGGTCACCTCCTAGAGGCCCCACTTCCTGAAAACCATCACCTTCAGAGTCACAGTGAGGGCTTCAACATAGCAGTGGGCCAAGCAAAATCTCCAGACCACAGCAGATTCTGAGTCTGCTTTACAGAGCAGAGATGTGTTCTCTGGAAGCATTGTTGTCAGCGCTTGCGAGGAAATAGATTTAATACAGGACATGTGATATGGAGGCTTATTGGGTGGCACTCACCCAAGAGTTCAAAGCAGAAGAGTGAAGGAGATCTGTCCGCACACTAGGGACACAGAGAATCCAGCTAAGGACCTCAGTCCCACAGCCATGGCCTGAACGAAGACCTAGAGCCTACTGAAAGGTCCTCCTGCAGTCCAACTGAAGTCCTAGAGGGCGTGACCATGTCTCCTGCAAGTCCGCATCAGCGTGTTTACTGGGAAGGCCCAAAGGTCAGCAGTGGAAGATAGCAAGTCAGCACCGGGGCGGACGAAGGGTCTGTCCGCAGGCCGAGACCCGCACTGGAGCCAGGAAGCAATGCTGCAGCTAAGAGCCGGAGCCCGAGAGAATGGGGGCCACCACCAGAGACAGTGAGGGCCGGAGCTCCTCTGATGACGACAAGAACAGCCGGGCTGCTCTCAGGAAAGCCAGCATGCAGAGCTTCTCCAGGAGGATTAATAGTGTACCATGCTCTCCTCCAGTTCTACTTTTATGCCATTGGCAACAACCCTCAGGTGGGGCCTCCGCACCCAGCACCGCCCCAATTCAGGTCAGCTGGGTGGTGCAAGCGGCCCATTAGTTAGTCTACCGCAGGCCACAAGGCATCCATAGGCAGGGTGCTGATGGGCCTCATCTGAAAATGATTTCCCCTCTCTCTAGCATCCCGCTGGGCCTGGCTGGGATTTGCATGGGGGGATCCGAAACTTACTGGGGAGCCAGCCCATCCTCACCCTGGTGCCAGGGCCTCAGGTTGGAGACCACACACACACACACACACACACACACACACACGCATGCATTTCCACGTACATGCCATAGCTAGAGCTCCATGGGATAAACTTCTTTTTATACAAGAAGCACCTGGCCCCATTGTTGCACACAACTGTTTCATAGGCAGCATTGTTTTCTGCTGTGGCTCAAATGACAGCTGGAATAGCCAGATGATTTTTGGAGGAGGGCCTTTCAAATACCCGACTGAAGGAATCAGTCAACAGACCTCCCCGCCTTCCATGCAGGGTACTGGCAGGCAACCGAAGTTGACTGGCCAGGGAACAGGTAGCGAAACTGGTAGCCACAGATGACGACAAAAATTAATTGCATTTCATGCGATTGTTCCAATGTTGCCAAACCAAAGAAGTGCTGTGCTCTTTGGCTTTCAGGCATGGAAGTCTCCTCACACTCCTTGGGGCTTGAGCCTGGGAGGCAGAAGGGCGTCCTCTGCATGGTGATGGCTGCCTTCCTCCACAGCCCTGAGGGCTTCAGGAGGGCTGAGAAGTAGCTCAGGTTTAATCCCAGTGGATTTACACAAAGACCAGTGTCTTCATTTTCCTAAACCCAAGCCTCCATATCTTCATGCCTGGGGAACTCAGTGGTGTAGCTGCAAACACCACACTACTCGGCTTTGCTTTCTGAAAATATTTTTGCCCCCAAGCACTGTCATTTCTTTGGCTTGTGGGGTGCCTGCCAGCACTTCCTGCTCTACATAGCACTGTCTCTAAGGTGGAGATCCATTTGGGTGGCCCGGGGGCCATGCACCCATCACCCAGTGCCAAGGGGCCTCCATCAGCAGTGCTGCTTCCTGTCCAAAGTGGGGGTTCACTGGGGAGGGGGTGACAAGCACTGATGGGCTTTCATCAGCTTTGTTTCTTCTGTGCAGAAAGCTCCGGTAGTCACTTAGGAATTAGCACTGGGACACGTCGATTTGCTTTGCTGGGGTAGAGTAGTCCTGACTTCCACCGCTTCTTCTGGAGCTCTTCTAGGCAAAATGAATCTCCCTGTTGGGAGGGTTAGAAGGATCAGACGTGACCTACAGCCAAGGCGATTTCCTGGATCTGCAGTCTAGGGGTGCGTGTGGCCCTCAGACCCGGGGGGGGGGCATCTAACAGGAATCAATATTTAAGATTATGCAATGTCCATACCAGCCTGAGGTAGCTGCCAAGCCAAGGACGAGGGCCAGGTAATTTACAATGCAAGGGACCCATTCTTTTTGAGAAGAGGAAGGGGAAAAAAAAATCAAGATTTAAGCTCCTTAGCCTGCGCTGAACTTTTCTCCTCCATTCTTAATGGCACTGGACATAAATAACCCATCTGTTTTGTTTTCTGTGAACGATCTGTACTGTGCAGCCCTAGTGGAATGGACCGCCCCAGGTTAGCTCCGTGGCCACAGGTCTCAGCTGTAACCACCTTGGAAACAACACTCATTTACATTTTTCCAACTTAAGCTGCTGTCACTTAGCCCAATCAAAAGCTGCCTCTGTCGTCTTTTGCTCCCACGATCAACAGAGAAAGCCTTTTTATCGTCAGCTACTAATGGTGTTTTGGTCCCATATTTTTAATGCTAAAATTAAATATTTATGAATGCCTTGTCAATAGCATCCCATAACCAGGCCGTGTGAAGCCACAGAACGTGAGCCAGTGTTTACTACATGAAGTCAGAGGTCGTAGGTGAGGTGGGCAGCGAGCAACGACCGTGGAGCGGATCTGCTGTTACCAGGGCCTGGACAATTATTTATGGGGCAGGGCTTGTTTCTCAAGAAACCTCCAGTACAGAAGTTGCCTTTGCTTTCATTATCTTCATTAAGCTCCATCAGACCTACATACTTACTGGAATCACAGGCTCCCACCACCCTGCAGGTGACCTGCTCTGCCCTGTCCATTCTGAGAAGCCCCCAGCAGGAAGCCAGAAAGCGCCAGTGTCCCCTTCTCCCCAGAAGCGAAGGACTTGGGGCTGATATTCTCCATGTCATGGAGGGACGGTGGGGTGGGGAGAAGAGAAGAGAAGGCAATTTGCAGGGTCCCATGTCCCACAGTGAGAGCCAGGTTTGGTCAGAAGCCGGTGCAAGGTTCTAAGCAGAGTATGCACCCTCTATCCATTTGAATACCAGGTAGACCTAAATTCCAGGGCACAGACTACAGGTGGCAGCCCCAGGTGGAGAGTTTGGCAGGGACAATGCCCCACACTATGGCAGTAGAGCAGAGAGAGGGAAGGCAGGGGGCCTGAGTCTACTGACTCCTGATGGCAGGAGACGGCTATAGTCACCCCAGAAAAGATGGAGGAGACATTCATGCCCACCCCTGCAGCCTACATTTTCTCTCCCATGAAGCTGTACCAGGCACTACTGGCAGCCAGCATCGCTTTACCTATGTAAGCAAAAGTCTTTGTACAGAAATACTTGGGCCAGTGAGGTGCTCCATACCTGGATAGGGATGGTAGAAAATTTGGTTAAGCCATGCAAACTCGCTGGGATTTACTTTTCCTGCCTGAAGTAGGATTTTCTTATTTTTCTCATAGGGCAAATGACACTATGAAAGGAGATGGCAGAGCTCAGAGAACTGTGAAAAGCCAGACAGGCTACAGATGGCGGACTGGGGCAGATGATAGGTGGGGGTCCGAGGTCTGTGGGCTCCCCAGCGTTGTACAGAATGGCATCCGAGTTATTCTGTAGAAAGGTCCTTGCTGCTGGATCCCAACTGCCACTCTGTTAACTTCGAGGTCACTTTGGGAAGCGTCCACATTCATCGAACTCCTGGTGAGGCAGGAAATGCAGTGAGGATAGAAGCTGGCTGTCCCGTCCTCCTGTTAGACACTCACGCTGTGGAGAGCGGACAGGAAAGGAAGTCTTCAGGCCCAGGGCTGCTGACGGGGTCATGGCGCCATGGGTCCCTGGCTCCCAGCTGCAGAGGTGAGGGAGCACACTGCGGAGAGCAGCGAGGATGGGGCTGCTTGGCCCAGCCCCACAGCGCCCCAAGCCCCGCGGCTTCCAGTGTCTCCACTCCAATGTGGGCCGGTGGCTACCACCTGCCCTGCTCAGTCCTGGATGTCATGCAATCTCAACGAGACAAACAACATCCAGGAAAACAGTGAAGTCCGCTCTGGTGAAAGACTCCCAGATGCTCTCTGGGGGGAGGTACCCACTTTTCTCCTCCAAAAGAGCCAGAAAACCCAAGTAAAATGTGCACAAAACAGCCGGCCCTGAAGTCCCCGCACGGAGCTCATGCTGACCCCTCGTCCTGCCAGACTACAAACTCCTAGAAGATGGGGCTAGCTTTGGGGGGGTCTGCCTGGGAACCCCATGAAAGGAGAAGAAAATGAATACACAACCCCGGAATATCGGTCTCAATGTCTGGACAGCACTTTTCGAGACAGGAACGCCAGACAGCTAAAACACTCCCAGTAATAATGATACATTGATAACACGATATTGATCATTATTGAGACTGAACTGGTCAGCCCTTCACGAGGAAACACAAAACCAACAGAGCAGCCTGGGAGAGCAGGCGCCCCAGGTGGGCCGGGCCCGGGGGACGGGCGGCCGCGGAATGGCTGTGATGGTGATGAACACATATTGATTTCTTTAGTGCCTCTCGTCAGCCCCAGAGCACTTCATGCACTTATTGGAAAGTGCCTGAAACCAAACTGAAGGCGGGCCCAATGAGGAGCATCAATCCAAGCACCGAGGGCATTGCGGGGCTTCCAGCAAATGGGAAGACAGCAGGTGTTCGGCCGTCCCCAGTTCCAAACACTTAAGCAAGCTGCTGCGCCCTATTCGCTCAATAGCTGCTACAGCCTTGCCGGTAAAGCCTGGTACCCACTTCCCAGGGACGGCACCTGGCTTTCAGGGATGGGGCCGGAGCAGCGTGCAGGTCCACGCGCGCCAGCTGTGCATCAGCAGGTCTGTTCTAGAGCCTGCGAACCTTAGGCCTCCGAGGGCCTCTTCTCTTCCACTGGCCTGGGGCTCAGAGGAAGCTCGGTGGCGAACAAGCCCTGGACAAGCCCCAGCATCCCTGTGGTGATGGGGCTGTGGCCCTGCCTCCAGATATCCTCCAGAGCAGGCTTTTGAGCATCCCCCACGGTGCCTGAAGGACCACCACCCGATGTCCAGACCCTCAAGAATCAAAACTATTTTCTAACATCATTTTTTACTTTGCAATCACTTACAGGCAGATTGTAAAAATAAAATAGCCTCGCTAAGATCATCTGCGCCTCACCGGAGGCACATACTCTGGCTGCCTTGCCGCCCAAACCCTGTCTGCCTACGTGGATCTCCAGAGCTGCACTGGGGAAGTCGAGCCCATCATGGCTGTCTCTCAAATGCCTTCTCCAGAGGCTACTTCTCAGCAGGCAGGGGCTTCCTTACAAAACCACAGCACATTTCCCAACCTTGGTGAGCAGGATACCAACAACGTTTTCCCTACTACTACCACGCCACCTCCATCAGCTGAGCCAACAGTGTGTGTGAGCGCATCTCCCTAGCTCCTCCACCTGGGACAGGATCCAGTCTGAAAGCAGGCACTGGTTCCACACACTCCACAGCTGCCAGCCTGATGTACCATGAACCTGTGGACATAGCCACGCTCAGTTCCTAGCTGTGGCTATGCAGCACTTGTCACCATTGGGCTATGCCATCGAGCACTGAAGAGACGAGGTCTGTGCCTGCTTATTGGTGCCCCAAGCTGGGCCTTGGGAACAGAGGCTGTGCCTCTCCTCATAGAGAGCTCTTTCTGGCCACTGGCTTCGTGGTTCAGACCTAGGATATTATTATAGTCAGGCTTTACAGGAGAAGAGATCTAATACACAGCACTCAATTCATAGGGTTATTTTATTCACCCAAAGAGCCAAGTGCAGAAGAAGGTCAGAAATCTGTCCACATGCTCGAGACCCAAAGAATCCAGCCACGGGCCTGGATACTAAGGCAAAGTCCTCCACTGGTTGAGTTGGAGGCCCAGAGCCCACAACAATGTCTCACGTAAGTCTCTGTCAAGGATCTGGATGAGTAAAGCTCAAAGATCAGCGATAGAAGCCAGAAGGTCTACACTTGTGGGATGAAGGATCTGTGTCATCAGGCTGAGGGGTCTGCACTGGAGCCTGGAAGAGATGCTCAAGGCAGGACCAGAGCTCCCCTGAAGAGACTCTCCTGCAGCTCTCCTCAGTGCCAGGAAGGACCTGAGCTCCTCAGACAGTGAGGACAGCTGAGTTCACGTCAGGACAACCAGCACTGCAGGCTTCTCCAGGAGGACCAACAGCGCACCATCTTCCGCTCCAGTTCTCCCTCTATGGTGTTGGCAGGATCCTCAGGTGAGCCTCCTGTACTCAGTACCACGCTGATCCAGTTCAGCTGGGCATTACAAGGTGACCACAGATGTAGACAGTGACCAAGAAGACCAGCAATCACCGAATTCTGACCGAGTTAGAGCCCCAGAATCACTGAGTGAGGAGGCTGAGAATCAACTCGACAAGCCTGTTATTAACAACGACCGATGCTATAGGAGAAGTAGGAAGACACAGGAGGCAAGGAAGAGAAACGACAGCCAGAAGAAACTCCATGGTCATCTCATGTGGCTTGCTGGACTGGGTCCTGTATGAAGCCCTGTGAATACCCTTATGTGCTGTGGAACCCACAGAAGTCCAGGTGACCTGCTTCTTCCTTTTTCTGCTCCTATGTCTAATGACACTTAGAAATTTGGAGGGCTGAGTGCAAAGGAAGAGGACAGAGAGAGTGGGCTTTTCTATGACAGGAGCCTAGAGACAAGGTTGTCAGTGCAGGCTCAGCCCCAGGGTCCTACATTGACAAAGAACTTTCTCCTGAGCAGCAAGGGTCATAGAGGGTAGACAGAGACTGAAGGAGGGATGGCTGGGGGGTAGGCCATCGGGAGAGGCCACCTCCCCAGCTGACCCTACTAACCTGTTTAGGCCTGCTCTGTGCCACACACAGTGTCATACAAGTGGCCTTGCTTGAGGCCTTCAGGGCTGAGGAGACTCGAGCAGCACTTCTTCTCAGAGTCCTTCTCAAAGGAAAGTCCTTCGAAAGATGCGTCATTACTAGAACTTTCAGTAGTTCCTTTCCAATGAAAAGAGGAGGAGGGCAGGGCAGGTCCCAGTGAGCCTCTCATATCACAGAGGGCTCTGCTCCACAGACAGCTGAACGGAAGCCTTGCTCAAAATCACCTCAGCTGCAGGGTCAGCGTGGGGTAGCACCCCAGGGGCACAGGGCTTTGCTAGTTCTTTCGGAAAACTGTGTTGTCAAGATTTTGCCACTCTGAGCTTTGTGCAGAGGGAAGGCACCTTGTGGAAGAACTGTCTGTCATGGATAGTCTATGATGTGGAACCACAGAGGGTGAAGCAGTGGGTGGAAAGCAGGGTTTCACCAGGCCCTGGAAAGATTGACAAAATTAATAAAACCTGGAGAGCTGGAATATTTCCTAAGGTTGCCACAGAAGACTTTTCTCTTTTAATGCGACTTACTGATAATCGCTCAGAGACCATTCCCCTTCTCTTGAATCTGCCCCATGACTTCTTTTGGCCAGTAGTGACAGGTGAGACTCAAGCAGAGAGTCTGGTCTGGAGCCCACATACCCACGTAGCTCATCCTTGCCCTCTTGATACACAGCCCCGGGGTCACTGTGTGAGGAAGACTTGGGAGGCTGCTCGGAGAACTGAGGTGGCCCAGTGGACACCAAACTGGCATCAGCCATGTGAGTCAGGCTGACCTAGGTCCTTGAGCTGAGTGCACTGTGCACTGGGGTACGGCCCAGCCAGCTTACTGCATGATAAGTGTTATGGTTTATGTCTAGTTGTCCCCCCAAAGCCTCATGCGGTCATGGGGTGGGGTCTTCTATAGATTGAGACTTGACTCATGAGTCACTGGGATTATGTGACTTAGTACTGATCTAGAGTTTGAGACTTGATCCATGATCCCTGGGATTATATGTTTTAAGTATTTCTGGGATTATGGGTGTAGCCTAAGGTGGATAGGCTAAGGCAGAGAGCCTGATGTAATTTTAAAAGAGAGACAGAGAGACCGACTCGTGCTGCTGCTCTCTGCTCCCTTGGTTGTTTCATTGCCTCTGTCGTGATTGTTGCTGTTCCGCCACCATAAAATGGATGCTCTCTGCCCTGTTCCACTCAGCCTTAGGCCAGCCGAATATGGAGTGAAACCTCCAGTAATTGTGAGCTAATAAACCTTTCCTTCCTTCATTTTGGGTGTCAGGTATTTGTCCCAGCAATGAATAAAAAGTAACTAAGACAGTGAGGAAGGACAAAGCATGGTGTGTCACAGCTAGGTGGTTTGGTATGCAGCAATACGCAGCTGGGGTAGAAAAGGGGTCCAGAAGCAGGGTGCCCCCATAGCAAAAGGCTAACACATGGGGAAGTGGCTTCAGAGCCAGGTGCTAGGCACAAGCTGAAAGAGGTGAAGAAGATCCTTCATGGAGTTACAATACTTGGGAAGAAATGGCCATCAGAGGCTGGAGAAAGAGTAGAGATCTGGATTAAGCCCTGGCAGAACCCCAGGCAAAGCTCATCAGCAGTCATCTTGGGAAACAAGAGGTGGACCCAAAGAATTAGTAAGATGGAAAAATCTATTTCTGGGAAGAATGTTGAAACTGTCAATCAGCTTTTTATGACTGTGTATGAAAAACTCTAGGAAGAGGGAGTTGAATTTATCTAAACAAAACTAATCTAAACCTAGTAAGAATAATCCCATTGGAAAGCAAAGTAGAGAAGGTACAGAACAGCCAAAACTAGCTGGTTGAAAAATAAAAGTATTTCACATTCACAATTCCAACAGCCAGAAAAATATTCCTAAAGGAAGAACTAGCCTTAGAATAGAGGCTGATACAAGAGCATGAAGCTTGTTGAAGTCCCTCTGCTGAGATGTTGGGACACAATGTAGTGGCTCATGGACCCTTTTCATCAAGAAGTGCAAGGCATCAAAGGGTGCTGTCCTATAGAAGGCTGTTACATCCAAATTGGAGAGAAGACTGTCTGGAAAATAATTATGGCTGTAACTTTCAAGGGTACAGAAGAAATGCCAATAAGGTTCATAAGAGAAGAAATACCAATAAGATTCATAAGAGATCCATAAAAATTTTAAGAGAAATTATGAATAAGAGCAACATCAATCCAGTTTG
>PVJA010022970.1:0-15170 GCA_004027025.1 Myocastor coypus
TGGTCCCTGAAGCCGCCCAAGCTTTCCCAAGCAGGGGCTTTAGACCACTGAGCCATCCTGCCGGGCCCCTACAGCTTACTTTTGTGTGTGTGTGTGTGTGTGTGTGTGTGTGTGTGTGTGTGTGTATGTGTGTTTTTGAGACAGGGTCTCGCTATGCAGTTCAGGCTGGCCTTGAGCTCACTTTTGTAGCCCAGGCTGGTCTCGAACTCGCACCAATCCTCCTGCCTCAGCCTCCCAAGTGCTGGGATTACAGGCGTGCGCCACCATGCCGGCAGCTTACATTTTTAAAAGCCACATTCCCATAAATCCCCCTCAAAATTCTCTCCTTTCCGAACACGCCGATCCCACGGTTCTGCCTCCTTTCCACAGCAGCTCTGGAGGCCTCTCTCCTGGGGGTCTTTACGAGGCGTGATCAAAATGGTGGTGAAGGCCGCTGCCAAACACCACATGAGGGCAGCTCGTAAACCCACAATGCTGCGTCCTCCTTAGTCACTCATCTGGTACTGTGTGGCTTCTGGCTCCTCTCCGAAGTCAAAATGACTGTGGAAGGCAAATGTCGTGAATGGGTACAGGACACTAAGGTTGCCGGGACACTACAAGTAAGGACCTCCATGAGAGAGGACTTCAGTGGTGCTGCAGAGAGTGGTCAGGACACGGGATGGGTGTGTTGGGGAGGGTCTGGGGGTGTTCACAGCACAGTGGCTTTTAGCATCACAGTTTACAAAACGGAATGTCCACTGCAGCTTCCCATCATGCCTCACAGGAGAGCCTGCATGCACCAGGCTGGGTGGGCAGGGGACGCAGGATCTGCTGCAGGGAAGCCCCATGCCCCCCACTGTGGAAGGCATGCACACAGGTGGGAAGGTGTATCCTGCAGGGATGTGGGTGGGGGGGTGTCGGTAGGGTGCTGGGCATGGAACCCAGGGCCTCCTGCATGCCAGGCAAGCCATCACTGTGCCACACCCCCGCTCTCTTTATTCTTGAGACAGGGCCTTGCTGCAGTATGGAGTTGCCCAGACTCAGCTTGAACTTGTGATCGCCCTGCCTCAGCCTCCTGAGTAACTGGCCATGTGCCACTGAGCCAGGCTTTATCTGGGGCCTTTGCAAAGAGAAATTGGGTACTCCAGGGTCGGGGTCACCAAGGGGAGGCGCATGCAATGAGCTCTTGGGGAAGTCTTGAGGGAGGGGCACCTCCTCAGGGATCCCTGCAGGAGCCCGAGGAAAAGTGCTGCCACCCCATCTGGGCTTCACACCCTCAAAAGAATTTTGCATCACTGCCAGGCACGGCACAGTGGCCCTCAGGGAGGCTGAGACAGGAGGCTGGCAGGTTCTAGCCCAGCCTGGACAATTTAGTGACTTAGCAAAACCCTGACTCAAAAACTAAAAAGTGCTGGGGAAGGAGCTCTCTTGGAATAGCCTGGTTCCATTCCGTGTGTGTGTGTGTGTGTGTGTGTGTGTGTGTGTGTGTGTCCTGTCCCTGTCCAGTTCAGTGTCCCACATCACAGAGCCCTGACTGGTGGGGTCTGAAAAGACCCCTGGGGGTTCCTAGGGGAGAAAGACCTGCTCCAATCCCTCCTTAAAGTGTCCCAGGTGGTGGAAAGAGGAGGGCACTTAAGATAGAGTGACAGCCCCAACCTCTGGTGGTTGCCATGGCAACTTGTTGGCGGGGAGGCCTAGAAACCGACAATCTCACCCGGGGCAAATGCAGGGCAGGGGTCTCAGGGAAGATTTGGGGAGTAAGCAAGCCCAGAAATAGAGCTGAATCAAAGCACCCCTGGGCGGTGCTTTGATGGTCCCAGAGGCTGGGAAAGGCTGGGGGGAGGGACCCCTCTCTCCTTCAGGAGATCTGGGGCTGGGGCCCCAGGTCTCCCAGTGCCTTTGGAAGGACTCCGCCACCATGGCTCTGGCTGTGTTTATTTCCATGGGATTTCCTACTTCTTGGAAGAGGTCGTTGTTTCCCATGTAAGGTGGTGAGTTGCTCTTAATATTTATTTTCCCAGCTTAGTCACAAAGTTGCAGTTTTTGTATTTACTGAGGTTCAACCGAGGGAGTCTGCCAGGAAAACCAGGGGGCAAAGGATCACAGGTGTTAGATTACACCAGATTCCCCAGGATGAGCAACCCTGGGCCCAATGCCTACCATCCCAGTATTCTGTGAGACTGAGGCAGGGGTGGCCAAGAGTTTAGGTCTGGCCTGGGCAACTCAGTGATTTAACAAGACCTTGTCTCAGCTGGGCGTGGTGGTACATGCCTGTAGTCCCAGCCACTGGGAGGCAGAGACAAGAGGATCTCTGAAAGAGTTTAGACCAGCCTGGACTACAAAGTGAGCTCAAGGCCAGCCTAAACTGCAGAATGAGACCCTGTCTGAAAAAAGACCAAAAAAACCCAAACCAAACCAAGGGGGTGGCAAGATAGCTCATCGGTCTAAAGCACCTGCTTCGGCAAGCTTAGGCAATTTCAGGGACCACAGTTCGATCCCCAGCACCACATGCTGCACCAGTCCCACCCCCAGGGCAGGCTGAGCCTGCAATAACATAAAGTTAAAAAAAAAAAAAAAACACACCAAGAACTTGTCTCAGAATAAGACATATAAAAGGTGGGAGGCCGGGCGTGGTGGCTCACGCCTGTAATCCCAGCACTTGGGAGGCTGAGGCAGGAGGATTGGTGCGAGTTTGAGACCAGCCTGGGCTACAAAAGTGAGCGCAGGACCAGCCTCAACTGCATAGTGAGACCCTGTCTCAAAAAGACAAAAAAAAATAAAAAATAAAAATAAATAAAAAAAATAAATAAAAGGTGGGGATATAGCTCAGTGCAGGGGCCCAGGGTCTAATCCCCAGGACCACAAAAAGAAGAGACAGAAGCAGATCTCAGGATGAATAAAATGAGTCTCAAGCCCCTATCCAGGTCTTACCAGGACAAGCTCTTTGGCTCTGGAGATCGGTGAGCCCAGGCTGGAGGCCAAGGAGGCTGGGCTGTCCCCAAGATCCCGCCGGGCAGGCACACCAATGGCTGCCTTTCCACAGGGTGTGGTGGCCGGGCTGGGTGGCTCTGAGGGCTGGTCCTGCGAGACATCAGGCAGGGTACAGTGAAGAAGGCAGAGCCCCGGTCCACATACACGCCGACCCCACCTCTCCTCCAGCCCAGCCACCTCGTTGTCTTCACCCATAAAGAAGGGGCAAGGTCCCCTCCCAAGGACTCCCCTAGCCCGGGACTCACCTCGTCCACTACCAGGTTATAATCACTCTTATCTTCATCGCTTTCCTGGGGAATCATAGGGAGGAGGGACTCAGCCCAACCACGCCCCCACTTCTCCTGGAAAAGCCCTGGGATTCCTGAGCCCCTGCAGCAGCCTGCTTGTAAACAGCGGGGGCATCACTGGGCCCTGGGGTCCTGGGCTCCAGCCTCACTCCCTCTAGATTTTCCTCCCTCCACCGCTCCGCATCTTGCTGTGGCTCCCTACTGCCTTTGTGAGACGAGCCCAGGACCATTCGCTGGTGCTGTGTGCGAGAGACACTGCTGCGAAGCCCAGTGGGGAAGGGCAGCTTGAGGTTTGGATGTGTTGAATGGTCTCTGGGGACTTCTGGTTTGGCGGGAAACCAAGAACACACGAGTGCAACGTGCAGTCTGGAAGCCCAATCTCCCTGCTGGACAAGTTTACACTGACCTGCCTGTGCTGTGTATTTCATGTTCTTGTTTTTTTCTTACTCTACCGGGGATGGGATCCAGGGCCTTAAAACTGAGCTTTTATTTATTTATTTGTTTGTTCATTTATTTATTGTCTTTTTGAGATAGGGTCTAGCTATGCAGTTCAGACTGGCTTTGAACTCACTTTTGTAGCCCTGGCTGGTCTCAAACTTACACTGATCCTCCTGCCTCAGCCTCCCAAGTGCTGGGATTACAGCATGCATCACCACGCCCAGCCTGAGCTTTAAGACAAAGTCTTGTTTAGCTGTTTGGCTACCCAAGCTGCACTGGAACTTGGGATCTTCCTGCTTCAGCCTCCCATAGTCCTGGGAAGACAGGCAGGCACTATGTCTAACTCCATGCCTATGTTTTCATTTGTCTTTTTAACAGCTGGCTCAGCCTGCCCTGGGGTTGCGGCTGGCACAGCATGTGGTGTTGGGGAGCTAACGGTGGTCCTTGTGGTTGCCTAAGCAGGTGCTTTAGACCACTGAGCCATCTTGCCAGCCCCTAAAATCTCCCAAACAAAGGAATTTTTTGTTTGTTTGTTTGTTTGTTTGTTTGTCAGAACTGGGGATTGAAGTCAGGCCAGGCAAGTGCTTATTGCACTGAGCTGTCTCCCCAGGTCCCTCCATGCCAATGTTTTGGGGTTGTTTTTATCTTTTTGAGACCAGGCCTCACTATGCAGGTCAGGCTGGTCTTGAACTGCCTCAGCCTGCCAAGTGCTGAGATGACAGGCAGGCACCACAATGCCCAGCTAATGCCAAGTGTTTTGAATGCAGGGCCAGTCTCCTGCATGCCAGTTAAGTGTTCCACCTCATGCTGAACCCCAACCCTGATTCTCCTTTATTTTTTTATTTTCTTTAAATTTTTTTTTTTTTTTTTTTGTCTTTTTGACTTTTTGAGACAGGGTCTCGCTATGCAGTTCAGGCTGGCCTTGAGCTCACTTTTGTAGCCCAGGCTAGTCTCAAACTTGCACCAATCCTCCTGCCTCAGCCTCCCGAGTGCTGGGATTACAGGCGTGCGCCACCATGCCCGGCTTTCTTTAAATTTTTATTTTATTTATTATTTTTTTCTTGTTTCAGAACCTTTGTTTGGGCCGGGCGTGGTGGCTCATGCCTGTAATCCCAGCACTTGGGAGGCTGAGGCAGGAGGATCGTTGTGAGTTCGAGACCAGCCTGGGCTACAAAAGTGAGCTCAAAGCCAGCCTGAACTGCACAGTGAGACCCTGTCTAAAAAAAAAAAAAAAAAAAATGAACCTTTGTTTGTTTATTCACTCATTTTTATGGCCGGCTCAGCCCACTGCGAGGGCAGGGCTGGCGCAGCATGTGGTGCTGGGGATCGAACCGAGGTCCCTGAAGCTGCCCAAGCTTTCCCAAGCAGGCGCTTTAGACCACTGAGCCATCCCGCTGGGCCCCATGATTCTCCTTTAAATTGGTTAGGTGATGTAATTTCTAAACCAAGCCAGGCTGTAAGGAGAAGCCCAGCTGCTCTGAGAAGCACTGGTCAATCCAAGCCAGCAGGTGGCTGGGACCAGACTGCAGCTGGCCCTGCAGAAGGGGCAAGGACTCCGCAGATGCTCCCAGCCCTGCCTGCAGCCTGACGTCTAGGGGCTCAAATTTGGGTTCAGATGGAGGCTCTGGGTTGAGATAGGCAGGCATGAGGCAGGGGGCTTCTGTGCGGGATGGGAGCTCAGGGCTGTGGACTCTGAGCAGCCAGGCAGCAATAATGCAGGGCCGCTGCTGATTGGCCTGTGCCCCGGGAGTACCGGGAGCTACGGGAGACTGTAGTGAGGGTCATGGGCACAGCTGAGCTCCGGAAGGCACCCAGGTCCAGGCCAGTGACTGATCTGGGACCCTGGTACCCGCCTTGACCCTTGGGAATCCCCCAACTCACGTAAGGTCCTGCCAGGTCCTTGTCCTCTGCTCTCAGCTTCCCGCTACTCCCAGGACCACTGGGTCGCTCTTCCTCCACCAGGCTCTCAGGGGGCGAAGGAGACACACTCTGCAGGGCGGCAGGGGCCAGGAGGGCCACAGGGTCAGGGCCCTGGGCTCCCCGATTGTGTGGCAGTGGCCAAGGGCTGTACTTAGGGTCAGAATTCTAGCCAGGAAAAACTGGCCTCTCCTTGGGATCACTGCAGGCTCATCCCGCAGCCTGGATGGGGAAACTGAGGCTGCAGGACTCCAGCTGGACCCGATGCAAAGCCCTGGAGGCAGGGCCTGGAGAACCCGGCACCCTGGCAGGCTTGGGGGAGGGCTTAGTGGACAGGTGCAGCCAACAGGCAGCTTTCATATCCAGAGCCTCAGCATCACCTCAGCACGGTTTTTATTTTCTCCTTTTCAAAACAGGATCTTGCTATGCAGCTCAGACTGCCCTGGAATTTAAGGCGATCTTCACGCCTCAGCCTCCCCATTACCAGGCTAATTGGAATGCGCCACCCAGCCCAGCTTCCTGCTTGAAAGATTTAAAGGAATAAAGCTCCCCAGGCACAGGCATCCCCTCTCCCACAGAGATCCTGAGCCACAGTATGATCTGCGTGTGTGTGGGGGGGGCGGATTCTGAGGCCCTCTGGACTGCAGCAACCTGGAACTCCTAGCCACCTCTCAACTTACCGGGCTCAGGCCTCTCTCCACTGGCAGATGAGAGGGGGCAGAGACAAAGAAAGAAGACAGGATCAGGTTTTTATGTTCTATGGGGAGCTTTCTATGATTTGGGGGGTCTTCTTTTCCCTTTTTTTGAAACAGGGTCCCACTATACTGCCCAGGCTGGCCTTGAATTCTTGGCAATCCTCCTGCCTCAGCCTCCTAAGTGCCAGGGTTACAGGGATGCCACCACACCTGGCTCCCTCTCCACAGTTCAGCCTTCTTTCTAGCTCTGACTCTCCCCATCCCCCACACCTCTATGGTGGTTTGTCTCTTTCTGATCCATTTCAGGTACATAGCCAAAGAGGGCTAAGGATTTCCCCGAGGTCACACAGCACGGGGCTTTGGGTGAGCCCTGTGCCCCAGTAACCCCGATATCATCCCCCATGGAGGCCCTCCACTCACCTCTGGACCCCTCAGGCTCCATGCCCATGCGATCCTCCTTGGTGGCTGCCACCAGCTGGGCCTGGGCAGCCAGTGCTCCGGACAGGGCAAGCAGTCCAGTGGCACTGCTGCCCACCAGCCCGGCTGGACGAGGGGTGAGGGGCACAGGGGGGGCGTGGTGGGACAGGGGCTGGAGCTGCTGCTGCTGGAGGAGGGAAGAGGATGGGCCAGCGGCGGCAGGGGTGGCAGGGGGCCAGGTCTGAGCAGAGGAGGTGCCCTGCGCAGGGTCCCCAAGGAAGTCAGAGCCAGGGCCAGCCACCTACCCGCCACCCAGCGCTGGCCTTGCCTGGTACCAAGAACAGAGCTGCAGCATCCCCACAGCAGGGACATCCAGGAGACTCACCCCGATAAGGCTGTTCAGCTCCCCAACTGTCACCTGCTTCGCCCGCTCTACAGCCTGCAGCACTTGCTGCTGGTGCTGGGGAGAAGGGGGCGCTGACACAGGCTACACAGTGTCCCACAGACAGCCCCAGCCTCCACCTCTCATCCTTGACCAAATTCCTGCCTGCCACATTGTTTAACTTATTTTTTCAGCCTCAATCAATCCTTCTTAATTTTATAATGAGGTAGGGTCTGGCAAAGGGGACTAGTGGCTTTGAACATGAGATCCTCCTGCCTCAGCCTACCAAGTAGCTGGGATGATAGGCTTGTGCCCCTGGACCTGGCCATTTCCTTTCTCTCCCCACCTCCATTTTCTAATGATGAAATAAACATGCATGAAAAGAAAAAAAAAAGGGCCAAGAATATAGCTCAGCAGCATAAGCTGCCTGGCAAGTACAAGGTTCAGAGTTCCATCCCCAGTACCACAAAAAAAGAAGTAAAAATTATAGCTAATAATTACAACCCAAGGTCTCCCCTGGGCAGTACTGGCACTGGGGAGAGGTGAGAACTCTGTGGGGGCATCCTAGGCACTGCAGGATGCTGGGCACCATCCCCAGGCTCTACCTGCTCTGTGCCAGCAGAAGCCTGTGTGACAGTGGAAACATCCCCAGAAAAGAGTCACTGTTACCAGTCACCCCCATGTGCCAGCCAGGACACAGCATCAGCAGTGAGCAACACCCCTCCTGTCCCTCATGTCCCTCTGCCTCCCCCCACAACCCCAACTCTGTGCCTTCTGAGCTACCTGCCATTACCCACGCATGACTATCGTCTTTTACTCTATCCAAATGTTCTTGCTTTTTTGCTGCAGGCGATACAGCTCTGGGGCCCTCGAACAAACTGGGCACAAGCTCTGCCCGAGCCACACCCAGTGTGAAAGGGACACACAGGCAGAGCCAGGTCTGGAGGCACAGCCCTGTCCTCCTGGCACCCGGGGAGGCCAGGGCAGGAGGACAGCAAGGTGGAATAATTTGGCAACCCAGCATGACTTTGTTTTTATAAAACATAAAATGGGCTACAAATATAGCTTAAGGTAAAGGCTCTAGGTTCAATCCCTAGCACAGCAAAAATAAAAATCTAAGTTGGGCATGGCAATGCATGCCTGTCACCCCAGCTCTCAGGAGGCTGACATAGGAGGATCACAGTGGGCTCAAGGCCATCCTGATCTGCATAGCGAGACCCTGTCTAAAATTTTGTTTTGTTTTATTTTGTTTTGTTTTTTGTCTTTTTGAGACAGGATCTCGCTGTGCAGTTCAGGCCGGCCTTGAGCTCACTTTTGTAGCCCAGACTGGTCTCGAACTCGCACCAATTCTCCTGCCTCAGCCTCCTGAGTGCTGGGATTACAGGCGTGCGCCACCACACCCGGCTTCTAAAACTGAATAAATATAAATAAAATAATGTAAACACTAAGGCCAAGGGTGCAGCTCAGTGGTGAGCCCCTTCCCAGCATGTATGAAGCTCTGAGTTCCAGCCCCAGCATGTCCTAAGGCAGTGGTTCTCAACCTTTCTAATGCCGTGACCCTGCAATACAGTTCCTCATGTTGTGGTGACCCCAAACCAAAAAATAATTTTGGTGGCTACTTCAAAGCTGTAATTTTGCTACAGTTACGATTCAGAATAGAATAATAAAATAAAATATGTATTTTCTGATGATTTTAGGTGACCCCTGTGTTTTGGTCGTTTGACTCCCACGGGAGTCGTGACCCACAAGTTGAGAACCGCTGCCCTAAGGAAATGTCTTGCCTTACAGGCCTAAAGTCTCTGTCACAGCCACTCAGCTCCACTGCTGCAATGGGACACTGCTACATGCCCGAACTGTTAAGAATGGCCAAGCTGGGCGTGGTGTCATGTGCCTGTAATCCCAGCACTTGGGAACTTGGGAGGCTGAGGCAGGAAGATCAATGTGAGTTCAAGACCAGCCTGGGCTACAAAAGTGAGCTCAAGGCCAGCCTGAACTGCATAACAAGACCCTGTCTCAAAAAGACAAAAAAAAAAAGTGGAGGGGGCCAGCGAGATAGCTCAGCAGACTAAGCACTTGATTAGGCAAGCACAGGGATGCAGGTTCAATCCCCAGCACTACAGGCCATGCTGGCCCTGACCCCGGGGCCTGCTGAACTAGCCACTGAGTCCAGGCATGGTGGCACATGCCCGTACTCTCAGCATTGGGAAGGTTGAAAAAGAGAGGATCCCTGTGAGTCCAAGCTGCCTAGTGACTGACACCCTGTATCAAATACATTACCTTAAAAAAAAAAAAAAAGTAGAGAGCTGGGTTGGGCCCTGGAGTGGATTCCTGTCCTAGGGGATAGGACCTGCGGCAGCAGGCACAGGCCCTTCATTCCCTCCCTCCCAAAGGACTTCCTTCCCACTCCTGAGGTCTCATCCTTGCCTGGGGCACCTCGAGCCAAGCTGCAGTCCCAGATGCCACCTCTAAGCCCTGCTTTAGACAGGGCCTCTCACACTCTCAGCTTAGAAACCTCTGCCTCTGCAGGTGAGGCCCTGACATCCCCCCGCCATGTTTGGCCTCCAGGGTGGCAACCCACCAACCCACATGTATCCATTTAACCTGTCTGCTTCTCTCCAGAATCCCCAGAAAGCCTCAGATAGACACAGAAGCCTCCCGCACAAAGGTCCTGAGGCCGGCAGGAAAAGGGCACCCTCACAAGGGCTCACTTTGGTTCTGCAGCTTCAGTAAGCTGCTTACCCAGTTATTACACATCTCTCCTGACTCTTTCACTCTTTTTTTTTTTAAGAATTTTTTATTTTATTTATTTATTCTTTTCTTGTTTCAGAACCTTTGTTTGTTTATTCACTCATTTTTATGGCCGGCTCAGCCCGCCCCGAGGGGAGGGCTGGCGCAGCATGTGGTGCCAGGGATCCAACTGTGGTCCCTGAAGCCGTCCAAGCTTTCCCAAGTAGGGGCTTTAGACCACTGAGCCATCCTGCTGGGCCCCATACTTTTTTTTTTTTAATGCCCAGCTCAGCCTGCCCTGGGGGTGGGGCTGGTGCAGCAAGTGGTACCTGGGATGGAACTATGGTCCCTGTGGTTGCCTAAGCTTGCCTAAGCAGGCACTTTAGACTGCTGAGCCATCTCACTGGCCCTGCTGACTCTCTTTTAAATAATTATGTTAAGGAACATATAAGGACATTTACAACATCTAAGTGCCCTGCTCAGCAGCACAGCGCATATCCCACAGCTGGGCACTGGACACACCATATACCTGCCCACTCCAACCCTGTCCCCACGAAACACTGACTCCTGTCCCAGCCCCAGCCCAGCACTGCTGTCCTCCTGTCTTTGTGGCTCTGACCATGGTAGGCTGTGCTGGGAGTGGGACCCTGCATTGCATGTCCCCCTGTGTCTGGCTCGGTTCTGTGAACATAAACTAAAAAATATTTCCATGAGGCACTAGGTAGCTGTCAGCTTCTGGCCCAGCACAGGAAGCATGCCCACTCAAGGCCACAGTGACCAGTCCCCTCGCCCCTCGCCAATCTTCTTTATCCAGCAGCTGCCAGCTCCCCGCAGGGGCGGTGCCCAAATGCCCACGCCATGCTCTCACCTCCTGCGTCAGGAATGGGATGATCTGGGCACAAATCCCACTCAGCCGCTTCACGACCTCAGCCTGGCAGGAGCAAGGAGACAGGCTTGGCGGGGCTGGGGACACTCATCCTGGCCCCTGGCCTCAGGGGAGAAACATTCTTACAGCCAGGTGATACAGGAACTGTCACCTCTAGATGCAATGTGGAAACTGAGGCCAGAGAGTCTCTGGCTGGGGGAAGGGCCTGGCTTTTGTATCTGCGCCCAGCAGACTCGCAGGTGGTCTGGACTGCAGGAAGCAGAGACACCCGGCCACAGAGATGGCCACAAACACTGTGCTAGGGCCCTTGACAGAGGGAGGGGGCCATATGGGGGAACCAGAGACCTGGAAGAGCCCCAGTCTGCAAAGGCTGCACCAGCACCACTTTCTGCACTGTCCTGAGGCCGGGCATGCATCGCCTGTCCTGCCAGCACAGCAGGATGCCTGACCCTCCCCATGCCTTCTGCCACATGTGGGATTCTGTGGCCAGCACCCAGGACCCACATCACATGCCCACACGCCAGCCCCCTCCAACCAGCAGAGTCCATCACACCAGGAAAGCAGGCCAGGGTGGGCACCACAGGCACTCTACTCCCAGCTGCCCCCCAGAAAGTCCCAGGGGATTCCAGCATCCTCATAGACAGGCTCTAAGGGCCCAACCTCTACAGGCCCAGAGCCTACTCATCTTCTTCAAAGCCTCTGGTCAGCCTGAGTCCAGCACTAACATTAGACACTGAGTCTACCTCAGAATGCTGAGGCCTACCTCGGAATCCTGAGACGTAGCTCAATACCCTGGGGTCTAGCTCAGAATCTGGGGTTTTGCATGGCACCAGGCTGAAAACACTCAGGATTCCCTGGCCAATCCACTGGGCTGCACCTTGGGACCTTCAAAGTAGCAGTGATACCCCTGGGCTAGAAGACATCTCCAAGGTGGCCTGTCCAGCCGCCCTAGAAGAGAAGCTACCACCATGCTCCTGATCCTGCTGCTGTCATCTATGGTCCCTCATCAGTGGGGACACCTGGCTTCTGTCCTCTGCAGCCTCTCTGCTGGCCAGCTCCAGCTATGGGCCACTGTCCCCAAAAGTAGAGAACCATTTTTCCTTTCAGAAACAGAAATTACTCCCCTGTTCCCAGCTGGGCCCACTGGGGTCTCTGTGGACATTTCAGGATAATCGTGGGTCCTCAGCTGCCCATGATGCAGCCTGCCAAAGGAGTACAAACCCCAGACCTCCCCCCCTGCCAGGGTCCCTGGGAACCCAGGGTAGTACCTGCTTATGCATCTCGATGTTGAGCCCGTAAGACATCTCGTAGTACTGCAAAGGAAAAGCACTGCCAATGTCCACGGAAGGGTACATGGCCACCCCCAGCTGGGTGACGTGGGTGTTCCCGGCGTGCCACAGCAAGATGCAAGGCAGTCAACTCCATAGGGTCCCAAAAGTAGAGCCAGCGATATCAGGGTGCATGAAAAGGGGTCCTCTCTTCCCTCCTCAGGGAACCAGAGCAAGTAGAAGCCACTCTGAGACCCAAGGCCCCCGGAGCCACCCCAAGACTGCTACTGCTGGAAACCCAGGGACCTAAACCAGCCCAGGGCCCGGGCGGGGAAGAGGAGGCTGAGAGGGGCCAGAGAGGGGCTACTGCCCTGTGCCCCAGCAGTCTGATCCTCACCATGACATAATGTCGTTGCATCTCGGTCTTCTCGCTGGCCAGTTTCTCACATTCCAGCTTGAGGCTTGGCAGGAGAGAGGCCAAGGGGTCCCCACGGGCCACGTGGGCACTTCCCAAAGTGCAGGGGAATCTCTCCTCACCAACCTCCCGCCCCCACCTCATGTCCCTCTTGCGTCTTCCAGAACTCAAAACACCCCAGCAGCCGGGACCCCACACACACACACTCTGACCTCTCCCCACCCCTGCTTCTCCACCTGCGCGCTCCGCCCCCGCCCCGTCCAGGTGTGAGCCCCCACACCTGTGGTACTGGGCCTGAAGAAACTGGAATTCTTCTTTGATGCGGTCGCAAATCTCCAAGATCGAAAACTTAAAGGGCTGGCCGGAAGGGAGCGGGGTCTAGGGCGGGGGAGAGGACCTCTGGGTCTGGGTCTCCCCACGCCCCGCACGGAGGGGCGTACGGGGGCGTCCGCTCCTCCTTCACAGCCCCGGCCCCCTCTCACTCACCGGGTGCCGTCCCTGGGGGTACATCCTGCTGCTCCAGGGGGCGCCCCCGCTCGGCGCCACCAGAGCTCACAATACGGGGGCGCGGGAGCTGGAGGCGGGGGGCTGTCGAGGGGAGGGAAGGAGGGTGAGACGGCGCGGAGCAGGGACGCGGAGTCCCGGGTGTCGCCCCCAGCCAGCGCGTCCGGGGTCCGGCACCCGGAAGCCCCCTCCCCTGCTGGGCGCAGGCAGGGGACGCGGGGACTACGCGCAGCCGGCGCAGAGGTCGGCGGCCGCGGCCCGGGCTCGCTGGCGGCGCGGGCGGGCGGGAGCCCCGCGCGGAACCGCCTCCCTCCGGCGGGGCTCGGCCGGGAGCCGCGGGCTGTGCCGCCTTAAGGTGGCACCGCGCCCTGCCCCCGGCTCCTGCGCCCCCTGAGCGCGCCCCCCTAGCTCCCCGCGCCTGACCGGCTCCTGCGCACCACGCGCGTCCTCCAGCTCCTGCGCACTCCCGCGCGCGCGCGCCGGGAACCCGGGCTCCCCCCGCCCCCGGCTGGGAACCCACAGCATCTCCTTTGGATCCCTCCCCAATGGAGAAACTGAGGCTTGCGACCAACCCCAGTATTCCCGCCCACCCCCCACGACCAGCGGGAGAAGCGGAAGTCAGCCAGTGAACACCAAGTTCCCCACGGTGCGCAGAGAGGGGGCCGTCTGGGGTCAGAAGTGGCTTTTCTGAGCCAGTGACATTGCGCTCAGATGGAAGGAGCAGGAGGAAGCTGTTTTGCTAAGCGCAGCCAGGGACATTTGCCAGGGAAGGAATGGGGCTCAGTTACAGCCAGGCACCGCTTCCTGGCCCTCTGTGGGCCTGGGCAGCCGCCTCTGTAAATGTGTCCGGGTGAGAGGGTCAGAAGTGGCCAGCCACATCCCCTACCTGGCAGGACACTGCCAGTGCCGGGGGATGGGAGTCGGGGCTGCCACCCCCTTCAGGCTGGACAGGACAGGATCAGGTCTCGCAAAGCAGGGCAGGCACCACAGCTTCGCCTTCAGGTTGAAGCGCCCTCTGAGGGCAGGGACTGAACCCCACACACTCACCAGCAACAGGAGCCTCTGGGGAACAGTCTCAGGCTCCCACCTGGGTATAAGAAACCTGAGTCACTCAGTGATGGGGTCTGGCCTAGTATGTATGTATGTGCTGAGTGCCTGCTGCAGGTCACACCGCTCTAAGCACCCAGCACAAGGGAGAACAAAGTAGGGAAAGAAAATTCTTTGACAGAGTGCTTGAGCTCTCTGTAGGCAGATGAAGGCCCTTGAGCATCAGTTTAGTAGCCAGCTGTCTCCTGAGTACCCCCATGCTGTCTGGGACTGGGTGGCCAGAGAGAAAAAAGGAGAACTGATCCTAGCCTTGCATGACCTGCTCAGAGGGACAGGACCACACCAGGACAGAGAAGGGAGGGAGACAGAACTAAAAGCCGCCCAGCCTGCTACCCTCATAGGCAGCAGGAGGAGTGTGGGCAGGCTGGCATTGGAGCCCCTTAAGGGCTGAGGAAGGGCCAGGAGAGAGCTGGGGGTTAGGGTCACCAGGTGGGCATGTGTGTCAACATATCCTTGACTGCATGTTGCCATCCAAATCAAATCCAGGAGCTGGGCCTGGTGGCACACCCCTCAGCCTCTGCAGTCATCCCAGCACTGGGGAAGCTGAGGCAGGAGAACTGTGGAAGTTTGAGTTTGAGGCCAGTGTAGGCTCCATAATAAGGCCCTGTCTCAAAACAAACAAACAAACAATAACAAAAAAAAAAAAAAGACTGAGAAAAAAAAAAGACTGAAAACAAGGCCAGCGAGATAGCTCAGTGGTCATACTTGCCCACTACACATGAAGCCCCAGATTTGATCCCTAGCCCTGCAAAAATAAAAATAGTATTCAATCTCCTCTCTCTGCCCAGAAGGCTCTGCACAAACTCTAGGCACCACGCCCATCCCCATGATGCCCCCTCCCATCCTTGCACCCTTGTTTATTCTACCTGGGTCACGATGGTCTCTACACACCAAGCACAGTCCTGCCTCACACCACTGCCCCTCTGCGCCCTCTTCCTTGGCTTCTCATCATTGAGGTGTGAGCCCAAAGATCCCCTCCTAAAGGCTCCCTGTTCCTGGTCACCCCATGGAGCAGCTTCCAATCTGTTTTTCTTTTTTCTTTTTCTTTCTTTCTTTTTTTTTTTTTCTTGTTTCAGAACCTTTGTTTATTCACTCATTTTTTTGTGGCTGGCTCAGCCCGCCCCAAGGGCAGGGCTGACGCAGCATGTGGTGCCGAG
>PVJA010022971.1:0-33553 GCA_004027025.1 Myocastor coypus
GGAGAGAGAAGGAGAGAGGAGGGGAGGGGAGGGGAGAGGAGAGGAGAGGAGAGCAGAGGAGAGGAGAGGAGAGGAGAGGAGGAGAGAGGAGACAGCTGGGAATTCAGTCATGCTCAGCTGGATAAAGTCAGGGAGCTCAGGAGCGACTTTTTGTTAGGGCTTCAAATTGCTCTTGACAAAGCTTGCAGCCATCCTTGTGGCTGAAGCAGATTCCACCAATCCTCTTGCATGTAATTATGGGTCAGCTGCTTCCTGGTGAATTAGCCTCTTGGCGTGCACGTACGGAAAGGAAGAAAAGAGAATGGCTTTTCTTCCCTTTTTCTTTGTCCAAGCCGAAGTCTGTGGAGAGCCTCCTCAAGGGCCTGTGCTGTGAATCCCGAAGGCCACGCACAATGGCCTCACTGCCCACTGATGTCAAGGGGCTCTGAGAGAGCCTTGGACCCATTGTGCAGCAGCTCTCATCCAGGGGAGGCTTCTGAAGCCCTGAAAGCAGACACCAGATCACAGGTAAACACGTTGCACCCAGAGGAGGGAGTTTTGTTCCCTGGGTCAAGGTGACTTGAGCCCGGCACTTTTGTCTCCAGGGCAAGTATTGTTACCGCCCGGTTTCCTACAGGCTTCTCTGCGTGTGCGGGAATATCTCAGAGGCACCTGTAAGTCTTTCCCAGGGGGCTGGGGATGCTTCTCCGAGAACTTCTCCATGGGTTACAGTGGCCCCTAGGTTTCAGCAGCCTGGGACATGCTCTGTTCTGCCAGCCCCAGTCAGCCAGGCCTTGGGAAGGGGCAGGGGGTTGGGATGGTCCTTTAAGCCCCTGTGGTCATACTCTGCCCTACTTGACACCCTGCTGCTTGCTGGGCTATGGCATGTAGGTGGCGCTTGGCTGTCTGCATGGCGTCACTGTGCTAGCACAAGACCCCGTTCCTGGAAATTCTTGCTGTCCTAGTGGCTTCCTGAGATTGTCCTAGTGAGGCTCTGGGTGGGTCATAGTGGTGTGTCTTGGACTCCTACAATACCCACCCAGGAAGGCACTGCGGACCTATCATAGATGAGAGATGAAATAGACTTACAAGAGCTTGGGAAGGATCACAGAGCTGGGCGGGGTTCCGAGGGAGCTCCCCCAGAGCCTGGTGAGCAGCTAAGGTTTTTTAAGATGGCAACCTTGAGTGGGTCCTGGCCCTCACTCTGGAGGAGCCCACTCCTAGCCTGCACCTAGATCTCAGATCCTGAGTTCAAAAGGGCTAAGATGCCAGCAGGTGGTGCTAGGGCCAGACCTCCTACAGGTGAGAGGCCACTGCCATTCCTCCTGCTGTGTCAAGGTAGTGTGAAGCTCAGATCTTCCCTTCCCCTCCCTTCCCTTTTCATTTCCCTTTTATTGAGGTAGATTTGAAATAAGAAAATAATCACTCAAACAATGCTCAGAGCATTTACTCTGTCGCAGTGCTGTATGGCCATCACCTCTAACCGCTTCCAAAACATTATTGTCCCCAAAGGACAGGCTGTAGCCCAAGTCACACCCCATTCCAGCCCCCAAAGCCCCTGGCAACACATGGGGTTCCTTTGCGTCTCCACGGATTGGCCTAGCCTTGACAGGTCATACTGGGGAGTCCAGCAATGAGCAACCCTTGGTGTGGGGCTTGTGTCGCTCAGCGTCCTCCTTTTCCAGCGCACTTTGGTGAGGTGTGCTGCAGTGCAGGGCGGATTGATACGTCCTCTGAGCCGCTTCCTCAAGAGTGCGCCTGACATAGCACACCTGCTGGGGAAGAGGCTGGGCCGGGCACCGACGGAAGTGCTGCTCTTCTCGCGCGCGGTCCTGCATCGCCACATTCGAGACACTGATGCCAGTAAGACTCAGTTTTCCTACCCACCGAGTAGGCCCAGCGATTCAACACAGTGCAGAGAAGTAACTGCTGGCAGAACTACGTTTCTTAGAGAACACGTGCACGGTCAAATGGCCTGCCACACAACTGGAGCACGCAGATAGTATTTCTTCCCTGCCTCCCACCCATAGGAGATTAATCCTTGCTTCTACCCATATAAATGAAAAGCGCACCTTACACAGTAGATGCGCACCCGACTTACTGATGTAAATTGGTGTTGAAGGACTCCAATCACATTTCACAGCCCCTAAGTGGAGGCTTAATTAATTGAACAGAACCTATTAGCGGAGGAAGCCTGCTCTCAGCACCGCATGTGAGCAAGTCGCCTTCTAGGTAAAGGTCTGCATCCACCGGGCCGCATGCATTGCTCCGTACAGAACAGGCAGCCACTGTAACAAGGTAGCCCTGAAGTAGGGGTCTTGCCCTGGTAAGCTCCAAAGCAACCTTCTCCAAAGACCCTGACCCTTAGGAGAATAGAAATGCTGTTAGCACATAGCAAACAGGGCCCCTAAATTTAAGGCACCCCCATCTCCTAAGCCAAGCTGTCAACTCTGTGTGCACAAGATCCGCTGAGGCCATCCACAGTGCGTGGGTTGGAGACACCACAGGGGCAAAAGCTGCTGCCTGCAGAGGGTTATTCTCTCTAGAGACGAGAAGGAGCAAGTGGACAGAGAGAGAGAAAAGTGGCTGTGTGGCTCATGACACCAGCTGGGAAGTTGGACTTGGCTAGCGACGGCTCTGTGGTTCACACGGGTAGCACAGCCTTAGTCTCGGGATGGTCTGCTTGCTCGTGGAACCACTGCTTTGGCTGCCACAGTCCCAAACACACTGTCAAATCGTGGCTTTTTTGCCTCAAGCCCTGGAGTGGAGAAAGCTGACCAGAGAGGGTGTGGAAACTCTCCAGGAGCCCTTGGGGTGTAGCCCTAACTGTGGGCTTACTCTGACCCTTCTTGTCCCACACAGCCTCTGTAAGACACAAGAAGCAGTGAGATTTGAGGCCACTCTGGGTTTAGGCTCCTGCACCCCATGGTGTCTCAAAGCAGCGGGTAGCCTGGAGCGCACAGTGATAAAGGGCTGGCGTCCTGACCCCTGCAGAGTGTGTTCGGGCTCTCACTGTGTAGTTCAACACATACCTGTATGAGAAAATTTAAAATAGATACAAAGGACTGAAAAATTGGCACTGAGATGGAAACTAAAAGCGTTTTGGACAAAGTTAGATGGGCCGGGGAGGCTTTATTGAAGGTTATTGTACTAGGGGAGTAAGGCCAGGGCTCAGTATGAGCTGGTAGAGCAAGCAAAGGGAAAGCCTCAGGGCGAGTGAGCAGAAAAGCTCCTGGACGCGGGGGTGGGGCTGTGAGGCGGCTGTGAGCAGCCGTGGATCCGCTGCGGCACCTGCGAATGCCTTCCTCTGCGACTTGGCCATCTGTGTCTGCTCATCCCAGCTGGTGGGAGTCAGGGTCCACCTTCCTGCAGTCACAGGGAGACACGGCTGCTGTCCCCAAAGGATGACTCCACATCTTGAGAACCAGCCGCTAGGTCGCCAAACGTGATTTTTCTCTTACAAAGCTTTATTTCAGTGGGGGCAGAGGAAGAATTTATAAGCTCTCTGCAGTAGCTGCTTTAAGCAAAAAGAGACCAAGGCCTGGGGTTAGGGAGGAAAGTTTCCAAAACTGCATCAAACTGAGAAACAGCTCTCTGGTTTGGGGGGCAGAGGGGTTCTGAAACTGTTGCTGACATCAGGAATGTTCTAGAAAAGATCTTGCCCAGAGTTAGCATCAGGAGTGAAAAACGCCTCTCCCAAAAGTTACTTTACTGAAATGCTTCATTGCTGACAGCCCCGGCAAAGCTGAATGCAGATAAAGCCTTGCATCTCTAGAAATGTAATTAGTGTTAGAAGCCCAGCAAAATGAAGCTGTCCAGACACTGCCACCCTCAGAAACTCTGCATATTTCGGATTTCAAAATATTTCTAAAGGTTAGTGAACTGTATTAAGCAGAACGAATAAATGAGCATCGCCTCTGCGGTGCAAGCCAGGCCCTGAGGACCTCTGCACTCCCCGCAGAGCATGGACAGCCTTTGTGTCTAGGCTTTCTGGTCAGCAATTAGCGATTTCTGCAAATAAGATGCGCTCTCTCCCAGGGGGTCAGAGCCACGCAGTCTGTCCACAGGCCTGCGTCGAGCTCTGGGGAGCATGTGCTCTTCCTGAAGTCATCAGGCAGGAAGAGCAGTGGAGAGTGCTGGGGGAAGCCGACCTGGGCAGGGAGCCCAGTGTGGCCCGTGGACTGTGCCACGGCGGGGGTCTGCCGGACAGTCTGTGCTTCCCTGCGAGCTGCATGCGGGTGACCTTGGGCAGTGCCTCCTGCAGTGGAGCTCTGTAGGATCACACTTTTCAACATGGAAAGGGGAGTTCCTAGGTCTCCTTAAAGCAGCGGCTAGCCTTTGCAGTTTTCCCACCTCCTCTCCACGTGACTCGCTGTGCAAAGTTAATGGAGGTTTGCATAATAAACCAACTGCATCTTGGTGAAAGGTAACACTAACCTTATTTTGCTTTCTGTCTTTTGGAGGCAGGGCCTCCCTATGCAGCTCAAGCTGGCCTTGGGCTCACACTGTAACCCTGGCTGTTCTCAAGCTCGCATAGGCTCTCCTGCCTCAGCCTCCCCAGTGCTGGGATCACAGGTGTGCACCGCCATGCCCGGCTGCTAAGCACACTGTTTATTGCTGCTTTACACAGTCAGGGAGGCGGAGGGACCCCGGGAGGCTCGCATGCCCGCGTGTTTGTTCCTGGCTCCAATGGAGCCACCTGGAAGCTTCCTCAAGCACAGCCCTAATGAGCATTGTACCGACCTGGATTAGGTGAAGTCCCCCTGCAGGAACATCGACACAAGGCCACACGTGCCAGGGGACTGGGAAGCCAAAGGTCTCCTCCCATTCCTAACTCTCTCTAGCCCTGTCATCCCAGGGGCCAGGTTTTCCACCGATCCGATTTTCTTTACAACTCTGTGGATTTGATAAAACCTGTTGGAGCTCAGGCTACCTGTGGAGTGCCACATCCTTCTACTCTGAGCTAAGCAAGCCCTCCCAGGGTGTCTGCAGCCACAGGAAGTTGGCCCGGATGTGACTGGACGTGACTGGGAGCACCCCGCTAGCCACCCTTTCCCAGAGTGGGTGGAGGAGGCGCAGCCTCCGAGTCTCTGGAGGAGCTGCGTTCCCGGGCCCGCATGCGGCTGTTTTGTGAATCTGAGAACACTTTTCTGTCTGGAAAGAAGTGTGAAATGGTTTAATTTGGGGGCTCACGATGTCCCCATGCCTCTGCACTGTCTGGGCTGTATTTGAGCTCATCTCCTTCCCTTGGTCGCTTTACTACAGGCAACCGGGGAGAGGCCAAGAGGCGCCGTCAGCGCACTGCCTGGAAATGTTCTCGGTAAATCGGCTCATTCGTCACGTTCTCCTTTTCAGCAGGCAGCAGGGCTGCCACGCTTTCTGCGGCTGCATGTCAAGGGCCTGCCTCCCCGGCTTCCAACATTTTCCTCCAGGCCGGCGCTGACAGAACTGTCACCTCGTCCTTCAGCCTCTGCAGCAGCTTGTGTCCCTTGCATGCATTTAGTTTCTGAAGCCAGCTCCTCCCTCCTTCCTCTGCACTTCTCTTCTTGCTACCTCTTGCTGAGTAGTAAATGACCACTCACTTAAGGAAGTAAACAACAGCAACCTCAGAGCGCTCCCCCGGGGCCAGGCACCGACCTTGCACAGCACCTCAGGCTTGGGTTTTCCCATGTGCTGTGCAGGGTCTCCCAGGGCCCCCAGAAGCTTCCTTTCTGACACCAACCATGGGTGATCCCTCAACTTCTGGCGGATGACACTAGACGTCCGGTGGGTGAGGCTGGATTAGATAAAAAGACATCCTTCTCCAAGGAAGGTTGCTACATGTTGATCTGTAAGGCAGGTGCCGGCTTTCAGTCGTCCTGACATAACTGGGGTTACTTCTTGTTAGCCAGGGTGAGTTTCCCGAATACACCTTGAGTAACTGGGAATCCTCCATACTGGATTGAACAATTTGCTTGCTCATCAAAGCCACGTCAGTCTCAAGGCCATATACAGTTTCCTGAAGATTTTGGCATTAGTAAAGCGAGACTGATAGGCCTTTCTAGGGCCTCGCCTCACTGTCCAGGCCTATGATTTTGGGGGAGTTGGTGTGGAGCAGGCTGTGGTGCGCGGGTGGCCTTGCGCGCGTGTCTCTAGGCAGCGTGTCAGGAAGTGGCTGCTACCCCAGATGCCATCTCTGCTGCTGGGTAGGGCAGAGTCTCAGGAGCTGGGCCACAGCAAGATGTTCTTTATACCCAAGAAATGTGCTTGGAGGAAAGAAAAGACGGCAATTTTCTCTGACTTTAAAATGAAGAACAAAAGCTAAATGAAAAGTCCGCAGCACACATACTGCGATGGAAAGCTGTGAGAACCAGCAAACAGCTGTGTCGTGTGCCACGATGATGTGTGACCATTGTCATACCCTGCCCAGCCCCTGGGGGGTGCTCACGCTGTGCCACCTCACACTGCCCGCAGAAGGCCAAGCAGCTCTGCATGATGAGGATCTGGGGTGGCAGCACTTTCGTTTCCTATTGGGCGTGAATCACCCACCATGGGGCAGACAGTTGCTTGAAGCTGAGGGCCTGCCTGAGTCAGAGAAGGTCTGTGAAGCCTCTAGGTCCTGAACAAATGAACACAGGCAGGGAAACAGGCCTGGAAACCCTAAGCTGTATTGACCGCAGCAAAATCCGACTCCAAGTTGATGACGTGGACCTGTAAAACTGCCCTCTTTCCTACATTTCTGCAATCAATGCTGAAGTGTGAGGAGGGAAAGTCTAACACCTTTACAGCCCAGACATCCAAGCTGAAGGAGGAACTTCAGAGACAGCGGCGCTTTTCAGCACCTCTGCTCCTGAAGCGCAAGGATGCCCTCTCTAGAGGAGTCCTTGACTGGTTATTCAGAGGGATGCAGCTTCCCCAGCACAGCAGGGAGTGTGTGGGGACAGAAGGAGGAGAAGAGAGTGAGGAGGCTCCTGTGACAGTTGGAGACAGCACCTGGGCTACAGGCGCCCTTCTGTCCCCGCCCCTCCCCCTCCCCCATGCCTCCTATCCAGGAGGGAAGGCGAGGGAGAGGATCTCGGAGGTAGGGAGCCTGGTCTGGTGTTCTTGCTCCACCCACCAACAATGTGTTGGACAAGTTGGTTAAACTCCTTTGCTCTAATTCCTTCCAGGTATAAAACTGAATAAATCCAACCAGTCTTAAAAGATTGTGTTGAGATTTATTTTTAAAAAAATAATGGAATTGAGCTAGCACGGGATCATGATACCAGTCCTCTGAGAGCCTGCAGCTGAAAATGCAAACTAGCCTGAGCAACATAAGGGCACCCTATCTCAAAAGTAAAATAATAAATAAATAAATAAATAAATAAATAAATAAATGTTGTAAAAAGGTCACAGATATAGCTCAGATCAAAGGCCCTGGGTTCAAACCCCAATACTGTTTCATTTTATTTTTTTAGATGATTCATTTTTTATTGCTTTTAATAAGAAACAATGATGTGACAGTTTCAAAACATGTTAGTAGTACATTCCCAATATTTAACATAATACATATTGTTGTCCTCCTCGTAGTTATATATAGAGAGCACAGGGCGTAGATGTGATAATTTTTCTGATCATTATTGGTACAAAAAGTTCTTCTCATTGAACTAAGATAAAGTAGTTGTATACATAATCCAACGTTCCATAATCAAGGTGGATATTGGCCAAACTGGCGATGACAGAAGCCATTGATTTAAGCCTTTTACAGCTCAGCATTCTAATCTAGCTTTACATTTTATGCCTTGTGGTTAAACTTTTCTGCTGGGTGATTAAGGGCAAGTTAAAGTAAGACCTACATAACAAAACATGTAACTTTTGTATCTCCCAGGCCCAGTCAAATCCCCTCAGGATTTACTTTGGAACCACGTACAGTGCTTTATAGAACGGTTATCAGTGACATCCATCTGGATGAGTCACGGCCATTGCTTGACCAGTTTGCTGTCTGTGAAAGCCTGAGAGAATGTTTTCTCTCTAGGGGACTCTTCTTAGGCACACTGTATATCTTCAATCCCTTTCCTCTGTAGCCCCATAATTTCCTTGAACAGAAAATTTGGGACACCACTGTGTTATAGGATGTTGTAGCACAGGTTTTCCTATGTCCTGAGTCCTCACTGACCTTGAAGGGTAGGGTCAAAATATTGGCTATACTTGTAGCCCTTCTTTTTATCTAATTTTTGGTCTGTAAACTTACATTCTTAACCCTCCAGAAGAACAGCTTCATGACACTGTTACTCTATAACATAGGTACTTAAGCTTAACATCAATATCTTTGTGAGTATCAAACATCTTAGACTTAACTCAGAATTGGTATTATCTATCAACCACTGGTAGTCTAATAAATCTCTATAGCATATGATAAAAGCAGTTACACATTTTTACACAGAAATTTAGACATCTAAGCATATATGATACTGTTTTAAAATGAATTTAGTGAAAACTAAGCTGCTAACACAGTGTGCTCCTTTCTAACACAGGTAGCTGGAAGCCTGAGTGGTAGAAGAGTGATGTTCACACGCTGAGCTGCACACAGCGTGGAAATGAGCTTCCAGGGAGGGAGGGTGAGCCCTGTGAGCCCCGAGCCCCAGGACAGCACTGGCTGCTGTCTGCAGGCTCCTGGATGTATCCAGGGAGGGGAACTGAGCTGTGCACCTGGGCTTCTGAAGGAGAGAGACAAGGTCAGGGCTTGGGGACCCCATGCTAGCAGGCCAGACAGGACCAACTACACAGGCACTGCAAGGCCCTGCAGAACAGGCCTGCAGCCTCCAGCTGAGTCCCAGCTACTCAGGTGCAGGTTCCAGCCACTGAAGGCCAGGAAAGAAGCCTTTGAAGAGCAGAAGACTAAGAAAATCCTGAAAGAACGAGGGTGCATAGCATGCACCCAAGGCGTGCCTGGGGTATCAGGGAGACCCCTCCAAGGAATCGCATCTTGGTGGTGGCTTGAACTAGTCCACCAGTTAGCCTGCCAAAGGCTGGCCATGGCAACATACAAGCACCAGGAAGGAACCAAAGGACTCCACCATTTGCTTCACCATGTGCAAGGACATAATTGAGTCCCCAAGAATGCAAAGCTTTGCATGGCTTACCCTATCATTAAAGCATATCAGGGAAGCACTGAATTGTTAATGCATTCATTACCCTAAGCAGGAAAAGCAGCAAATAATGAAGATACCCACCAGTGGCCAACGAGATGGATTGTGTTGACAAAGGCCTGGCAAAGAGGGTTGGAGGCCACTGACGGGGTCACCAAGCAGCTAGGCAACGTGAGCTTGAGGAAGGCAGAAATGCGCTGCAGGAGGGGACCGGCGCGAGCCTCTGCTTGTGCCAAATGGAATGCTCCAAGTGCGAGGGATTACAAGAGAGGAGCAGAGGTGCACATGCTGTGGGTGAACAGACACACAGCGGAATGACCCAAAAGTGCGCAGAGGGAAAGCTCTGAGGACCGAGAGCCAGGGAGTGCGGGGAAGGAACCCGTGCCCAGCTGACAGAACGTAACAGAGAAGCCTTCAGTAAGTAAAACCTCCCAAGCTTGCAGGCCCAGGAAACGAATCAATGACAGCAGCAGAGATACCGAGCAGGAGGAAACAGTGAGCTGGAAACCACACCAAAGCCCCCGATGTCACATCATCGCCAAAAGCCACCGGTGAGGATGAAATCGTAGCAGCCGCCAGAGAAAAGTGACATTTCACACACGAAAAGAGGGAAAGGTGAGAGACTTCTCATCAGAAACTGTCCAAATCAGAAAATCCTTTTGTGCCATCTTTAAATACAGGCAAAAAGTGACTTAGAAAGTTATTTTTATAACACATAGAGGTTTCAAAAATGGAAATGAAATTGTGGATGATAGATCAAGCTATTAAAATGTATTTCCAGTAGGCCAAAGCCATGAGAGATTAAAGGAAGTTGTTTAAGTGAAAGAGAAATGATGCTAGATAAGAATGTGAATGCTCCAGAAAAGAATAAACAATACTAGAAATGATAGGAACGTTTAAGAAAAAAAATATAAAGAAGGCGATTGAAGTCCATCCTGCACGTTTTTCCAGAGAACATGGAGGAATACGGGCTCGGTTTACCCTCTGCATCGTGCATATAAAACATCAGAAAATCTACCGAAGATACCAGCTCTCAGACTTTGGATAAGTGGAGGGGACATCAGTGGTGTGCGAGCGCAGAGCCCTGGGGACCCATGTGCACCCGTTTTCACAGTTTCCACACTGCCGTGTAGATGTCAGAACCTGCAGGAGCAGGACAGGCTGCTTGAGGAGCAGAGAACAGAGCAGAGCCCATGGAGACTTCGTAAGCGGAGATCGAAGTCCCAGGCAGCCAGAAGAGCTGGGCGGAGCACAGGATGGGGCCACCTGCAGGAGCCCGCAGAGGGCGGCCCAGGCATGCAGCAGAGTTCTCTAATCATGTGGCCTAAAACCCTGCCTTGAGCCTTGAAAGGATCCACGTGGAGGAGCCTGTGAATAAGAGGCACAGCTCACGTCAGGGCGGAGATAGCGGCATTCCCACCAGAAGACTCAAGACTGCACAAGTCCAAGGGCAGTGCCGGGCGTCCTCTGATCCAGTGCCAGGTAGAGAGGAATGCGTACATGTGTTGGGAGATCCAGAGCAGCACGCAAGGGTCAGAGCGACGTTACTGAGAGGCGAAAACCACAGCACAGAGAAGGAAGACAGACCAAACAGGGCAGGCGGCAGGCGGACTTCCTCAGAAGAAAGAAGAGTGCAGTGGGAGGCGCGGTGGTAGGCGCTTCCAAGATTCAACACAAGCCTAAACTAACTCCAAAACCAAGGGGACGGTCTGTGAGCTATGAAGTAAGTTCGATCCATTCTTGTCAGCTTTGGTCACCGGCACTACGTGCATGACTATGCTGCTGGGTGCATGGGATTGTGGCATCCGGTGCTAGAGCCAGCCTGATAGCAAAATGGTGCATGTGTGGTCCTGCCTGTGGTGGGCATGTGAAGCAGTTTGAAATAGAAGTAACCAGAGCCTTGCCTGGAAAAGAGGGGGAAGAGGGAAGTGTGTTTGAAGAACGAAAGGCTAAGTTTTAAGTTAGATGAAAACTCCAAACCCATCCATGTTGGAACCTTAGTGAGTCCTAAACACAGGAAATCAGAAAACTATACAAAATCATATCTCATGCCTAAACTGCTTAAAAGTAGTAACAGAGAGAAAAATCTCAAAAATAGAGAACAAGGGAATATTATACACATGGGAACTGGACAAGGAAAACAGGAAAGTGTGAAGCAAAATCTCCATGGAGGGAAAGTTAAACGGACAAAGATGTTGGCCAGAATCCTCTCCTATCCCAAGCAAAAATACCTTTCAGAACTGAAAATAAAATAGACTCCTCTTGGATACATAAAAGATGAATTTGCCATGAGAAGACCTGGTGTAAGATATGATAAAGGACTTCCATTTGCTTGTCTGTTTGTTTGTTTGTTTGTTTTGTGGGACTGGGGTTCAAACTCATGACCTAGCACTTGCCAGGCAAGCGCTTGTGCCATGGAGCTATGTCCCCAGCCCCCCAGGATGGTCTATAGGCAAAAGAAAAATGGTAATAGTGGAAATGTGAACTAATGCAAAGGAACCGGGGGCGCGAGCAGGCACGGGAACAGACAGCAAGCATTTCCTTAGCACTGAAACATTTTTAATGACAATGAGTTCCTTAAACCCAGAGAATAATGTAGATGTCATTCACAGTGTGTGCTGTGGAAAATGTAAGAATGACATTCATGCAAAGGAAGACATGTGCTGGTAGGACACGTGCCCGTGAGCAAGCTGGGGTGTGGGAGGCTGCCACGACAGCTGAGCCACACGTGGTACAAAGGCAACCAGCAGGTGCAGAGCAAAGCCAATGGCCACAGCCACGTGCCTCCACAGGAGGAGTGACCAGAGGTGCTGCGTGCAGGCAGAGGGGTCTGGCTGTGAAGGGCCCTAGCATCCAGAGCACAGTGGACTGGGGAGAAGCAGAGAGCAGACACAGAAAACAGGGCAAGCAGGAACCAGAGGAAACTCAAGCTCAATTTTATTGATCAATAATCGGAGCAAAAACCATTCCACACGTACCAATAAAAGCCAAAATGTCACGTTGGATTTAAAAAAAATAATAACCAAGTGTATACTGCCCAGGAGATAACCCAACTTGAAGGTCAAAGTAAGGTTCATAGAAGGGGGCCACCCACTGAGGAGGACCCCCCTCCTGTCCCTCTCTCAGACAGGAGCTTTCTTTCCCCCAATAAATACGTTCTAAGGGTTTGGGGAGAAAAGAAAATAAGGTTCATGGAGACAGCAGGGAGGTATGCCACACCGACAGCCCGCCCAAAGCTGGGCTATGCATGTCAACAGCAGACCAAGGTTTTCAAGCAAATGATGTCACTAAAGACAAATTTATTTCATAATTGTAAAGGGCTCTGTACATTAAAGTATAAAATTCTATAAATTTATACCTTTAAATAACAGACTTTCTTTTTTTATCATTTATTCATTTATTTGCTTATTTGGTACAGGGCCTCACTACGCAGCTTGGCCTCATGTTGACCCTCCTATCTTAGCCTCCCTGGGGCTGGGATTATGAGAGGTTTCCGTGACCAGCTCAGCCACTAGAGCTGGCACGTCATATCACACTGGGGATCAAACCCAGATCCTTGCCCTTGCCAGACCACTTAGCTATCTCCCAGCCCTCTAAATAGTAGACTTTCAGAGTACATAAATCAAAAACAAAAACTGAGTCAAGGAGAAGCACACAAGCTCACAACTGCACACGGCGACTTTGGCGCCTCTCTGCATCACTGATAAAGCACGGAGACAACCAGTCCACACACAGAAATAAGGACACGGACAGCCATGAGCATGGCTGAGTGGCACGTTGCCCAGTGCCAGCCTGCTCGTTCCTTCTCAGTGCCTAGGGAACAGTCACCGAGCTAGCCCTCCGGCAGAGGAGGACGCAAATCCGCACTGTCTGGAAGGACTTAAGGGGCACCAAGGGCTTTGGGTCACCCTAGAACCAAAAGTAAACCTCACTTATAGCTTCACATATGTGGATGGGAAAATTACTTGGAATAGTAATCTATCCAAAAAAGGAACAACATTATAATCCTGAAGTATTGTGAACTGAAAGAATATTAAAGTACCAACTAATAAAATTGGCACTATCTGGCCAACGTGGCCGGTAGGGGCAAATTCAAAGTGCTCCATGCTGGTGTTAAGAATCAATGAATGCTTCGTGTCAGGGTCTCACGGCTTCATCTCTAGACAACATAAGAACAGAGACTATTCAAACCCAAAATAATTAAAAAGAGGAAAATAATAAAATAAGGACAAAAATAATAAGAAAGACATGGAAGGAAAATCAATGGAAAAGAATTGTAAGTCCTTAAGATCAATAAAATGAGAAATTTCTAGTGAAAGTGACCACAAGGAAGAGTGGTCACTTACATGGCCAGCCTCCAAGCTGAGAGCAACGACATCACTAGAGCCCTGCACAGAAGAAGGGGCACCGTCGAACACTGTCATCATGTCTGAGAATTAAATAAAATGAGCAAGTCCTACAAAGAAGCTATAAAAGTCATCCAGAAAGAGGTATACAATCTGTGTAACCTTGTATCTTTCAAAGGAATTGAATTTGTATGTTAAATTTTTCCAAGAAGCTGAGGAGATAGCTCAGAGACTTAAGCATCTGCCTGACAAGCACAAGGTACCGGGTTTGATCCTTGGTACAAAAAATAAAAAATAAAAATTCCAACAAAGAAACTATAAGTCCAGAAGTCATCATTATTTATTTATTTATTTATTTATTTATTTATTTATTTTTTTAGGTACTGGGGATTGAACCGAGGACCCTGCACTTGTCAGGGAAGCACTTATTCTACTGAGCTATCTCCACAGCCCTAGATGCCATCACTTGTAAATAACAAACAGCACCTAATGTCAGTCTCCTTGGAGGTGAAATTTTTCTTATGCCCAAGACATTATGAGAAAATAAAACTATGAACCAATCTCTCTTATAAACAGACAAGCAAAAAGGCTTAAGTTTTTTATTAAATCAAGTGTAACATTCTATTCAAAGTATCATACATCATGGCTAAATCTATTTTATCTCATGAAAGCAAAATGATTTAATATTTAAGAATAAATCAGTAGCAACCGCATTGGCAGGCTGAAGGACACCCACACGCTCCTCTCCACCGGCGAGGACAGAGTGCCTGAGAAAGCTTGGCGCCTGTTCCCCAAGAGCCAGGGGGCGCCCAGTCCCTCCGAGGTACTGTGGAGACGTTTGAACTGCATCACACTCAGTAACAACATGAGTGCGTTCCCTTTAGGCTTAAGCAAAAGGCACAAAGGAGTCCTGCAAGTACTGTAACCTTGCAGGAAGACCCAAAGAACCCACACAACGCCCACAAAGTAGCATTTTAGCTCACCACTATTACAGGATTAAAAACAACCAGTTTCATTTTCCTATACCAACAACAAATAACTGGAAATCTGAATACAAAACATGATGCACTCTATAAATCCTCCAAAGAAAATGAGATGCTTGGATGTGATTCTAATGAAATACAGCTAGTATCTGTATGTTGAAAATTATGAATTATGATGGAATATCTGAATACTAGGTGCACCTGTGCTCACAGACTGGGAGACTCGGGCTGCTTATGTTTTCACTTCTGCCTCTTGGATTTGGAGGTTTATCTCAACCGCTGTCTAAATCCATGCAAGATTATTGTAGGCATAGCCAGCCTTCTCAGGAACTTCACCAACATAGAGCAAGACTCTCTAAGAGCTACATGCTTCTGGAGGCAGAAGAGGTCTGCACTGTTTTCAGAATATGAGAGTGATCTGGGTGATACCGGCGGAGCATGAGACAAACATTGTTACAGAGCTTACTAGGAAACCAGAAATAAACTGTCACAGGTAGCCTAGATTTTGAGCAAAGTTGTGAAAGCAATTCACGATTGGACAACTATAGGCAAAAGGTCTGAACTACAGATACATTGAAAATTGTGAAATGCTTACACTGAGGGAAGACAGCTTCGAAATGCTTTGTAGTAAATTACGCCACTTAGGTGAAGTCCTAGAGGCTAGATGAGTTTAGGAAGAATAAGACCGTGTAGTGGGTGTGCTCTGACCGCTGTAGAGCTGTTAGAAATTCATGCCAATTAATACCAATAGCTGTAGAAAAAAATCACGCAGATTTTGAAATAAAAGGATGCAGTTCTTTTAAAAATATTTTCATTTACACTGACAAATGATAATTGTAAGTATGTATGGGGTACAATGTGATGTTTCTGTACATTGTCACACTGTGGGAATGACCAAATCAAGATAATCAGCACCCATCACCTCAAATACTGATTTCTTTGTCGTGGGAGCATTTAAGCTCTGGTCTTTCAGCAACTTTGAAACATATAACACAGTTATTGTTAACAGTGGTCCCAATTCTAGGGCAGAGGCCACCAGGCAATTGCACCGTGTTCCTGAAACTGTGTATTCTTGGATCAAGAACCTCCCTTTCCTCCTCCTGTCCACTAACCCTGAGAGGTTAAAGAGGAGCAGCGGAAGCAGAAGCGAAAGTGGAAGTAGAAGGGAAAGGAGAAGAAGAAATACCAAATGAAACAAAATACTCTGAATAAAGTATTATTCCACAGCTGCTAGAATAGAACATTAGAAGACAGAGTGCAACAGTTGCTAGAGAGCTTGTGGAGAAAGAAAATCATCTATTTTACTGGCAGAATTATTTAAGAAATGGTGCAGCCATGTTGGAAAACCATTCTATGCTTCCACAAAACGGTGAACACAGAGCTGCTCATGACTCGGCAATTTTACACTTCCATGCTTGCCGGAGACAGGAGACAGAGTGCTCACCTAGGAACTGGCCAACAGACATCTGGAGCAGAAGTCGCCCATGTACCTACCAGCTGATGGGTGGACAGTAACATACGCGTGAAATGGAAATTTACAGTAAAAACAAATGGGATGCTAATATATGCTACAAGATATATAAATTTCTAAAACTTACATTGGGTGAAAGAAAAACTTACAACATATATAATTCACCTATAAAATGTTCAAACTAACACCAATGCACAGAAACATAAATACACTGACTAGTGTTGCCAGGGGTTTGAGCCCAGGAGGAAAGGCAAGAAACCAAGAGAATTAATTTTGTTGTTTTGAGGAAATTAAAAAAATTGCACTGATGGGTGAGACAGGATGATAGAACAGCTTAACCAATCCGAAAGTTGCTTGTTAGCAGGGAATATTGTTAAAACTGTTAGACTATTACACACTAATTAAAATAGAGTTTTCAGCCTAAAGAGTAAAGCACATCAGTCCCTACATGTTCCTGCGTGCATTGTAAACAAATGCCGCAACACTTTGTGCTGATTAATTCAACAGCTTAAGCAAAATGGAAAAATGCAACTCAGCAAAACTGACGCAGAGGCAAAGAGAACTCTGAATCACCCTGCTTGACCTGCACGAAGCTGTGGGCCTTCCAGATCCATGCCGGGTGGACAAACACCTGTCAAAATGCAGGAAATTTTGCTTGAGATGTAGAAATTTCACTGCGTGTGCATCAGATTTCAACTTTAAATACACAAAAGATAGTGGAAGAAAAGCACTCAATGCCTGGTGGGCTGAATCAACTCCACCAGCAGGCAGCAGCCCTTGCTTTAGCACCAGGCCAGAGGTTGACAAAGGAAGACCCAGAGACTTGCCCAGGCCTCAGGACACGGGGCGCTTTGCCAAAGCAGTGGGGCCCACGCATATTAGGAACTGTAACAGCGCAGCATGGTTTAGTCACATGCATGACCTTCTGGGTGACCATCTGGTCAAGGGAATGAAGAGTGGGCCATCTGCCCTGTAGACACTGGCATCTGCGGACAGGGTGTCCCTTCCGACTGAGCCCATAGGTCCATCAGTAGAAAGGGCTCCTTATGTTCAGTGGCCTGCCACAGGGGTACACCCAGAAGGCACAAGAAGGGCTTTGGGGGACTGAGATCCTCTGCACCCTGTAGGCAGAAAGAAAGCCCGAAGGGGTAGGCTTTCTACCTGCCGAGGGCTCTCATTTTATATCCCCACTCTATGCAAGCATCTATCTGTGACAGCCATCCAATCAGGTGTGTCTGAATACCTTCCTTAACGACTTCACACAATAAGAATTCTGATAAGAACCACACTGCCCCAGCCCTGTGCATGCCTGAGCACATCTAACTCCGTCCTCTACACAGTCCTCTTCTGTTCTCTGCTCAAGCTCCTCAGCAGCTCTTTCTAGCTGCAGCCAGACCATAGGAGGGTGGCAGAGAAGAGTCAGCCCACAAATGGGGTCAGCAGTCCCTAACTGGACAGCCTCAGGATGAGCCAGGCTTCAGAAACAATTTTAGAGTCCCAGGGTCCACCTAGCAGATTAGTGCCTGAGTACTTGGCAGAGGTAGCAGAATGGACTTCACACTTGCAAGGTGAGAGCCACAGGGTGCCGTGCGTAGACCTGACTACGGGCTCACATGCGTGCAATTATAAGGGCCGTGTGCATATGACTATGCACCCATAACGTCCCCCTCAGGAGCAAGAGCCCTTCGAGACCCCACAGACCAGTGTCTGGGCAATGGTACAGCACACGAGACCATGGGGCTGCTCTGCTGCCTCGGGCTTCTCCTCCTCCACAGCTCTGGCTCTGGTGAGGAGCATACGGAGACACGTGTCCATCCCCAGCACTGCAGTTGTGTTTTGTCATTAAGGTGACAAGAATGACTCTTGTTGAACGCTTGCAGTCCACAGCTCGAGTTCTCTGTGCATTCCCTTCACCATGAAGCCTTTAAAAGCACTGGGGCCAACATCTAAGCCCTGAGGCTGAAGTCACCGGTGGGGACTGGCCTAGATGGGATAACTGCATAGCTCTGCCACAGGGTCAGGAGCTGAGCTGTAAGCAATGCAGTGGGAGCCAAGGCTTGAGCCAAGCCACGCAGGATCTGAGCCTCACCCCTCGCGGTGCTCACCATGGTCCTGCAGTAGCCACGGCATCCTCCCCTCAGCCGCAGCCTCCACCACAGCCTTGCAACTCACTCTCCTTCTTCACAGGGCATCTGGAGCCCAGCTTTCTCTCCCTCCTTTATTCAGCAGAGTTCAGTTTCTAAAGGCAAACAATGCCGCCCCATGGGGATGCTATGAAAGTTTCAGGAGGAGCAGGTGGGGAAGAGAGCAGGGGAGGGGTGCAGCAGGTGGGGAAGAGAGCAGGGGAGGGGTGAGGCAGGAGGGGAAGAGAGCAGGAGAGGGGCGCAGCAGGCAGCAGGAGGGCAAGAGGGCAGGGGAGGGGGCGCAGCAGGAGGGGAACAGAGCAGGGGAGGGGCGAGGCAGGCAGAGAAGAGGGCAGGATGGCGGCACAGCAGGGAGGTGGAGGGCAGGGGAGGGGCGAGGCAGGCAGAGAAGAGGGCAGGATGGCGGCACAGCAGGGCAGGGGAGGGGCGTGGCAGGCAGGCTTGAGAGCAGCAGCATGAAAGAGGCTGCAGAGTTAAGGTGCAGAAGCGAGGGCCTGCAGGGCCCAGAAACCTGAGGCTGGGAAGGGAAGCCCGCCCACCTCCTGAGAAAGGCCTTCAGCCCTGGGGAAGCACGCCTTCTCACTCACTAACTCACCCACTGTTCAACAACTTTGCAAGAAGCATGGCTGCCATTCTGGGTGCCCAGGTTGCGTGTGCAGCGACCACCGTGCAGTGGCCTTCGTAAGGCAAGGCAAACCTGCATGGGTGGGAGGGGCTCTGGGGAAGCTGGGAGATTCACAGCAGGGGCCCAGCAGTGCAGCAGGAGGAAAAAGAAGCTGGTACCCGGAGCCCGGATTCCACTCCCTGCCAGGTGCAGGTGTCTGTTGGCCTCAGCTCAGCCCCAGGTGCGTGGTGGGCAGGGAAGGCGTGGCTGGGCAAGCACCCACAGGCTTCTCCGGACTGTGGGACGTGGCTGCTGTGCTTGTGTCTGGATGTCCCCACAGCCTTGTGCAGCCTTGGGGCTGCTTCTCAGAGGCAGCGGAACACGGAGTTTGTGACTGTTCCCTCGCCTGATCTTAGGATTGTGGGTGTGAGCACTGCGCCCGGCCTAGGACAGAGCCCCCTCTCCTGCTCCTCCTGGATGCTCTTGCTGCTTTTAGGCTCTCCCCCACCCCCGCCATGAACTGCTGCACCCCTCCATTGCCACTGCACCTTAGAGATAGCTGAGCAAGGACTGAAACCTTCACAACCTGTGCCATTGAACCTTTCCTTCCTTAATTTGAGCTGTTGGGTATTTTGTCTCAGCAGAGAGAGAAAAGTAACTAAGACCGCAGCCACCGATGTGCAAGATGGGAAAGGCTGGATCCCTTCCGGGAAGGACAGGCCCAGCTAGTGAGGGGTGGGGAGGGCGCCACGGGGCAGGAGGAAAAGCTTCTACAGGAGCCGGCTCTCAAAGCAAGCAGACCACGAGGAGGAAGAACTCCCTAAGAGAGAAGAGCCAGCAGGCAGACCCTGAGGTGCGGGCAAGCCTGGGCCTTTGAGCTCTGGGGACTGGGAGAAGGGACATGAGGTGGGGCACAGCGGGGCCAGGCAGGACTTGAGAAAGAACAGGGTGTGGGAGGCAGACGCTGGCAGTCAGAGAAAGAGAGGCGGCGGGGCGGTGACGCGGCCTGGCAGGCTGGGCTAGAATTTGCTCTTCACATACAGCAGCCATCGGGGGAGGTCTTCGAGCAGAGCAAAGATCAGGGCTTCCTCCCTGAGCTACCTCCTTTGCCCACCACATCAGAGAGGGACTTCAGGGTGAGCAGGAGGTGCCTCATTGCTGTGGGACCCACAGCTTGGGTGGGCATTTGGGGGCTCAATGTCGAGCTTCTGGACAATGAGTTTCAAGGCAGCCTGAGGACTTATTCAAGGTCCTGGCCCTCAGCATGGTGTTGGTCAGGGGAGGGGTCCTGAGGAGGAGCTGCTGAGGGCCAAAGGGGAGCCACACCCCCGGGTGGCCTGGGGCCTGCAGCAGCGCAGCATTTGGTTTCCAGGCTCTGCTCTCCCTGCCTGCTGGTGTATGTCGCCACAGCTGAGAGCTCCTCGGTGGACTCTGGAATTCGGCAAGACCAGCACATGGCAACAGGGACTCCAGGCAGAACTGGCTAGAGTCAGGCTCCTACAGGTACTGGCTGCTCAGCTTAACCGCTGTTAAGAAAGGCAGGGTCACTGGGGGAAGAGTGTCTCCTGGCTTCTGGTCTGGAAGCTGACATCCAGCTACAGGAGCACAGGCAGCACCGAGGGACACAAGTCTTTCCACTCCAGGTAGACCAGGTTCAGCACATCAAGGGGAAGCCATGCCCCTCCTTCGGGGAGGAGAGCGCCGGACTGTTTCCTGACATGTGTGTGCTTAGGTGACAGGCACAAGCACAGCTGGGGGGGACAGGAAGAGAGACCAACTGATCTGACGGCAGACGTGTGACCTGGACACAGACTGTGTAGTCTCTCTGGAGGCCTCTGAAGCTGTTTCAAGGGTCTCTGCTGGGCCACACACCACTTGAGAAGTGCACACGGGGGAGAGAGCCACGGCATGAGTGGACATGCAGCCCAGGTTCTGGGAAGCACGCGGGATCCCACAGGAGCTGGGGAGCAGAGCACCCTGGCTGTGCCCATGGAACAACCCTCCTGCTCCCCCTGGCCAGGCTAAAGCACACACCTTCATATCCCTGCCGAAATCCCTGGGCACGGCTGTCTAAATTCCAGCTACTAAGCTCTGCATAGTGAGTCTCCAGGCCTGTTTGTCTACCTGGGCAACAGAGCAAACAGCCCCGCAGTGTAAACGGTCAGGAAAGGGAAAGTTCACAGCCCAGGCTCCAGGCTGACTTAAGAAGATGCGCGCGCTCCATTTCCATAACTCCAGGCCGCTCAGGTGAGAATCTCACTCTCATGAGGGTGGAGTCTAGAGAACACAAAGACTGCAAGATTGCTGCCGGGGTCTCCAGGCCTGCGTCCTCTGTGCTCCGCTAGGCGTCTGCAGGCTCTCTGATAGTTTCCATTTTTGAGCAGGCATAGGCTAATACCTTGCCCCTTGGGAGAAGGTGGGGTCAGTGCCTTGCTTTTGATAAACAGGCACATCCTAGGGGCACTCAGCAGCCCACAGGGATGCTCCCTGGGGTGTTGAGTTGGGGGAGCCACCAGCAACTCTGTGAAGGCTCCCTCCCTGTCCCCCACCATGGCCATTGCAGGGTGGCCCTGAGCCGCAGCTGGATCCTCCTCTGGTCACTCTCAGACACCGAATGGTGGCTCTTTGAACCCGCTGACACCAGTAGTGATCCGCACACCGCAGAAAGTCTGCTCTAGGAGGAAGACCCCACTTCACTGAGTCTGCGCTGTGTCCCAAACCCTGGCTGTGCCCTGTACAGTGCAGGGGGCCTGGAAAACTCATGTCACTGCCCTCAAGCTTAGCAGCCATTGCACAGGCTTAGAAACCCCCCGTGCACCCCCTCTTGCCTGCCGGTCTGAGCTTGGCCTAAGTGCACCTGAGAGGAGGGCTGAAACCCGGTCTGCCAATGCCCCCGCCTCGCTCACAGGCTAAGGGCCACGCAGCCACGCAGCTGCAGGATGGCCTAGTGACGACGACCCACAAGGGCAGCGTGGCTCACACCGTGAGACCTCACCATCACAGACTCCTCCTTCGCGCCAAGACGTCAGTGTGCGCGTGCGCGAGCTCATTAGCAAAGTAAGAAACGGGGTGAGAGGGGAGCGCGACGCAGCGCCAAGGGGCCTGGATGAATGGGTGAGAGCGCTGGAAAGCAAGGTCCCCGGAGGGGTGGGGGTCAGCGCCAGGCTGTGAGGAGCAAGAGCGGTGACCCTCGGTGTCTCCCGAGAGCCACAGAGCACTGAGCCCTGGGCACAAGCAGGAGGGAGAAGGGAGAATTCAGGGCACCGCCCTCTTCGAGGAAAGCAGACCCCTTCCCCAATGCTGCGACCCCATCTTCTCTCCCCTGCTCTCTCTCGGCCCAGGATGTTTTATTGCCCTTCCTCCCCCACCAACCTGGCCTTGAGGTTTCTCAGGGCTCTAAGTCCTGAAGAGACTGGAACCCTTTCCACAGAAGTTGCAACAATATCCCTGAAAAATGAGTGCAGCTGGTCCTGGTCCAGCAGAGCACCTGACTTCCACTGGACTTTCAAATGCCTTGAAGAGTGTTTAGAAATACTAAACTTTTTTCCCACCATTGCCCATGGCCTCAGGACAGCCAATGGGTCAAGGGTGGTTGGCTTCTGCAGGAGAGCAGGTTCTGGTCCCAGGGGAGACCCGAGGAAGCTCTGGGAGGTGGACACCCCACCTGTGCTCCCAAGGTGCAAGCCGAGGGACCTGGGAAGTGGCCACGCCCTGACCCACCTCCAGTGGCCTCTCAGCCTCCCCCCACCCCACCCACCCTTTCCTCGTTGCCAGCAGGAAGGGAAACGTGGAATGTTACTTACAAAGTAAGGCATCAGGAGAGATCCTCAGAGTGTCAGCTGCCCAGCAGTGACAGGGTTTAGGCCACTCGGGCACTCCTTCCTGCAATGCTGAGTGGCCTCCTTCCCGTGGCAGGGACCTGTGGACATTCGCTGGGCATCTGCAGACAAAGACTTGCTGGTGGCACAGCAGTGAGACTCAGCTCATGGAAACAGCTCACGGCTGTTGTCCACCCCGCTTTCCTAGGAGCTGTGGACAGGGACAGCCCAGAAGCAAGCAGTGGACATAACAGGAAAACATTCTGCCCAACAGCAGTTCCCCATACCAAACCCTAATGGTTAACCTTGCGAGACACACATCTTTGGGGAAGCAGGCGCCCCACTTGCCTCCTCCTGGGCCGACAGCCCAGCTGCAGCAGCCCGAAGGGTGGATGCTTCTCACTTGCAAAGCTCTGCTGACCACCTGGAAGAGCAGGCTGAGCAAGATGCCCCACAGGAAAGGCGACATCACTCAGAGACTCTACCCGTGGTCGCTGTGGCCCTCCCCGAGTTCAGAGGCGTGGCAGCCGGTGACCCCAAGATGCTTTGAGGCAGGGGAAGCTCTGCATGTGCTTGGCTGGCATGCTGCCAGGGGACATACAGTGCCTTCCCGAGGAGAGGAGCTGAGCACTGCACGAGCCAGGAGTGGGTGCCATGAGGAAGAACAGCGGCCCTGGGAATGCTGGGAGGAGCCTAGGACCAGGCGGAGACAGGCCAGCTGCCCACCCCACCCTGCTGAGTCGCCCCACGCTGCTCCAGACATGGCACCTCTGGGAGTTCTTTGCGACTGAGGCTGCTGTCTATGCAGAGGCAACCCCAGGAGTCATGCCGGTGGTTCCTTCTCGCCGGCCACCAAGCCTGAGTCCGCACCCAGGATTCCAGCTCTTGGACATCCCGAGACCGTGGTCGTATCTCTTGTCTCCTGCCACCTTCTGATTCAGGCCACAGGACAGCCCTCCCAGTGGCATGTCCATCACTCTCTGGCCTCTCTGGCCCCTGGCAGGCAGCCACAAGGTTCTCACGTATGTACACAGGCAACCAGGTTCTGCTCAGCAGGCATTCTGCCCTGGGCTGCTGCCGAGGTCTGAGATGGTGGCAGATACCCAGGAGGGGAGCAGCAAGCAATGTTCCCCAGGAAGGCAGGACACTCGGAGGTCTGCACGAGGCTGGTTCCCCATGGGGACACCTCAGCCGCTCTTGTGACTGGTGAGGCTGTTGAGCACGGGCAACGAGGGGCCTGACCTGGGAGGAGGAGTCAGAAGGCCACCGTCCCATTCCTCCTGGTGCTGCTGCGCTTGGGACGCTCAGGGCCACAGAGGACAGACACACTCCCTGCTGGCCCCACAGGCCCGCAGTGGCTTCCTGTTCCCACACTGCCCCGCTCTGCAGCTGTACCTCTAGCGCCGCAGCAGCAGCTTCTGCATCTCAGCCGGGAGCATCCTTCCCTCGTGGTGGTACCATTGTCACCGTCACAGGCCCAGTGGGGCCTCCTGTGGCCTTCTGATCACAGGGTCCCTTGAGCTCTGTGCCCAGCCCTGCCTTCCCAACCTCCCGCTTTTGTGGGCTAGCTTCATGCCTGCCTGCGTGGCCGTTTTATCGGGAAGGCCACTCTCCCACGTTGACCTTTAACCCCACCTCCTGTGGGCTCTAAGTCTCCCTGGCTCCCATTGGATCCCCAGACTCTGGGTGAGCTGAGGGATGCGCAGATGACTAGAAGATACCGAGAAGGTCTCTCCAGGCTTCGTCAGGGTCTGGAGCCCTGGAGTGGCTGCCTGGTGTCAGGAAAGCTATCTGTGGTGCAGAGCTGTCTCCCTGGACTCTGAGGACCAAGGGTGACCAGCGAGCATCCTACTGTTAGTCACCCCGAGGTGCGAGCTGGGTGCCGGGTCTTGGCTCCTGGGAGAACCTGGATCATGCGTCACTTCTCCATTCTTGTGGGTATGAAGGGGTGAGGTGCCAGCTGCAGAAATACAGGGCACGGCCAGGCCCAGGAGGGGGCAGTGGCATCGTGGACAGTCTGCCCGGGCCAGTGCCCAGCCTCGGGCTCCTTCCAGAGCCACTGGTTCTCGCGCTTTCTCACTTATGGTCTAATTTGGAAAGATGTGTTTCTTTTGTCTGAGCCTTTATGCAGGAAAATAACACAACTTGGGATATAAATTGTCAAAGTTGTGACCTTCCGCCAGGGCTTATGAGGGGAACAACAACTCCTTGGCACTTGTGTGACGAGGTAGGCGCTGCTCTCCTCCTGCCCAGCCTAGGGTTAGTGAGCTTTGGAAAGGACCCAGGTGCCCAGCTGGAAAGGGACCAATGGGACCCTGTTCCAGGGCCCAGGATGCACCTGTCTGTAGGCAGTGAGCAGCCATCACCCTGCCATCATAGGCTAGGGGCCTTTTGGAGACCAGCTGTCCAGATAGGGAGTCAGAGACCTGGTTACTGCCATTTCTGATAAGGTGCTGCTCTGCTATAGGGTGGGGAAGTGCAGGTCTACTGTCCAGGGCATTTGGGGTGTGAGCAGCACCCCAGATTCTGCCCACCACATGCCAGAGTGCCTTCTCCACCAACTGGGAGAAAGAAAAATGCCTACAGCCATTGTTCAGGTCCCCAACACAGTGAGGATGAGGGAAGGTGCAGGCGTGCCAGCCAAGAGCTGCTGACACAGACAGTCGAGGCACAGACGGGCCTGGGCCTTTGGCAGAGGCAGGCCCGGCCCTTCCTCACCACAATCCTTCTGCACTATGACGGTGCGAAGTTCAACAGCACACAACTCTGAGCTGATACACGCTGCAGGAAGCTGAATTCAGCGAATGCGATTTTGAGTAAAGAAACACATAAAAGGTGAGAACTGTGTTATACCTCACAACAAATCCCCAGAGAATCTCTCATGCTTCAGAAAATTCAAATCATCAGGGACCCTGCCCCCCTCACACTGCCCCTCAGTTCTTCCTCCTGTGTGATGCCTGCTCTCCAGTGCTGGTGGGCCCTGCTGGCCAGCCAGGCAGGCAAAGACCAAGGCTGATGCCTTTCTCTCTTGAAAGCCCAGGAAGGTGCCTGTCCAGATCTACCTGAGTCTAGCCTGGTGCTGGACACTGAGTAGTTTCTCAATAAGTAACACTGAAGTGATTTTTACGCATTAAACCTTTCAAATCTCTCAAGAACTCATCGGCACAATGCTTACCTATGCCGAAGCATCAAGGATCTTTACATGGTGAGCGTCTGCAGAAAGCATGGGGGCCGGGCCGCTCCAGCGTAGGATGCTGGGTAACTTTAGCTCTAACCTAATGCCACATCATCAATTTTTGTCAGTCCTCATCGTGTCTATTTTAGAAATAATAGTCATCAGTTCCTGTAATCAAAAGTCTCCCTGCAAATCTGGTGATTCGGGGTACTGGATGTTTTTGAAATAACACCTGCGGAACAATCATTAGAACCTGATTAATTCTGTCTGACTCATGGAAAAAAATGCATCTTCTAAGAAGTGGCAGGGATTTGAGGGTAAGGAACTGTTTAATGGTTCCAAGGAGTTTGCTCACTAACTATGTGTGGGTACAAATACTGGAGGACAGTGTGCACATGCGTGTTCATGCGTGGGCTGAGTGTGCCTTGGGCCTGTTTGTGTGTGTGATGAGCACGCTTGGGCTTGGGTGTGCATGTGCTTGCATTGATGCCGATCACTGAAGTAGAACGCCAGCAGCCACTGTCATTCTGCCGGTGGGCACGAGTGCTAGGCTCCCGCAAGCCATCAAAGCAGGTTTCAGAGACACAGTGTACTTTGCTGCCTCAAGCTCCTTGGGAAAGCTCCTCAGATTAGGGATCAAGGTATAAAAGGATTCCAACTGTGACAGAAATGAAGGGACGTGGGGCTTCTCTGTCCTCAAGATGTGAAGTCATCACCAGGTCAACCAAGGCCAAGGGCCTGCTGAGGGGGTTCTCCCGGGGAGCTGGAGCAGGAGCACGGCCAGGCCACACGGGATTGTTCACCTTGCTGGTGGCCTTCCGTGGACTGTAGCACACTAGGAAAGCTGGGAGCCACAGTGCGGGAGCACTCGTGGGCGCTACCAGACTGGATGCCCCGGGCTCTAATTCACCAGTGAGTCCTTCGGCCCAGGAGAACACAACTTGACGGCATTGCCACAAGTGAAGGCCACAGGGGTGGGGGCCTGTTGGAGGGAGTGGCTCATGAGGGTCAGGACTGGGACTGCTTCTGGTCCCAGGCCTTCCTGTCTGCTCTGCCCTCCTCTTCACGCTTCCTGGTCTCCATAAGCTGAGGGACTGGGCTCCCTCACACCCTCCTACAAGGGTATTTCTGCCGTTCCATGGCCCAAAAGCAACAGAGCCAAGTGACCGAGCCCTGGAGTCTTTAAGGTCATGACCCAAAGAAACCCTCCCTCTGAAGGGCCAATTGGTGTTGGGTGTTCTGTCCCAGCAAGGGTGGGCTGACTGGTGCAGGAGAGATGACGGCAGAGCCTCTTCCTGTACCCGCAGGCCACCGGCACACAGGGCTGGGGTCCTCGAGCAGCACCCCCAGCTTGGACTCCTGAGGAGCGGCTCTTGGCAAGGCCGGGTGGCCAGAGCCTGACCAGGTGCCTGCATCACACTGCACAGCCCTGCAGGGACTTGCAGTGCACAGGGACACCAGCCGCCCTGAGAGACCCTGCTCAGTGCTGTGCAGGATGGACCTCCCTGAATTTCCCCTGTGTGAGTGACTCCTGTGCTGTGCACCCCTCGCTCTATTCTCTTCAGTCTCCAGTGTCCATAAAGCATCTCTAGGGAACCACAAGCCCAGTGCTAGGCCCAAGCAGCAGCCCCATGTCTGGGGAAGCACACGGCCAGCCGGCAAAGCCCACGTCCCATTACATTTTCCTGTGTTGTTGGCTCCAGAGTTGCAACATCCACTAACCAATCCCAGTGCTGGCTGCAAACTGGCCCGCACCCGAGCCCAGCAGTGCTTTGCCATGGGCTTCAGCCTCCAGTATACAGGCTGTGAGCTTTGAGGCATTAGCTTGCAAATGTCACCACAGTGTGCACAGTTGGCACAGGGGTCACCTTGAGCAGCAGGTGGAGGCCCGGAGGCAGGGCTCACCCCAGGGCAAGGCTTTCCTCCACTCAAGATGGCCCCGTGAGTGTGTTTAATATGTAAAAATTCTGCACCATGCAGGTCAGTCCCGTGTGCCTTTCTTTATGTGTGCTTCATTTCAACAGTAAGTCCCATGTGCTTGCACACGCATGTGCATGCGTGCGTACACACATACACACACACACACACATGCATCCACACACCAATTACAGACTCCGATCCACACCACAACTCTCTAACTGCAAGACACTTAGCAAGCTGACAAAACATTTTTAGTTTCCTCACAGTACCTGGGCTAGCATCAGTGGCTCCCTCTCAAGGTCTTTAATGAGCATAATAGAATTAATTCGGGCGAGGTTCTAAGAACAAGGCCGTACCTCCTGGCCTCCATCCATCCTGACCCACATGCCCGTGTCCTGCTGATGCTTGACGGGCGGATGTGACCCCAACAACCACAGAGGCTAGTGCTGATGTCCATCTTTGCTACTCTAGTTACCCCAAACTGAAAGAAGAGCGCCAGAAACCATCCCTGCTCGTGGGCACGCTGTGTGAGCCTCTTCCCCAGCCGTGCCATGATGTGCCAAGGATTTCATCAACCAAGTCAGTGGTGAAGCTGTGCTCTCGGGCCACGAGGCTGCTGAGCCCCGCTCCTCCTCCCCACAAGGTCCCCCGAGCCTCTGCAGGTCAAGCGGGAGCACCGTTCTGAGGGTCTGAGGGGCTGAGCAACTGCACACACATTCATCTTAATTAAGCCAAATTCAGTTTCAATCAGAGTACCACTTCTTTACCCATTCCAAACAATTTAGAAAAGAAACATTTAAAAAAAAAAAATCACCACATGAAGGCTGTACAGAACAAAGATCCTGCTGAAGCGTGTGATCCGCTCTGACCTTGGGTACAATTAATAAAACCTGGCAATAATCAGGGACATTTGCTGGGATAATCACATCCAGTCACATCAGAGCGATGTCACGGGCTTAATTTACCTGGAGTGCTTCTGCGTACCCAGCTTGAACCAAAGGTGCAAGGTTCACTCCCATCTCAGAACTGCGATGATCGCCCTGTGTCGGGCAGGGTCCCTGCAATTGGGCCCCCTATGCTCCAGCAATGCATGCTTTGTTCCTCTATCAGGTGAGGTAATAACTGACAGAATGGATGTGGGAGACTAGGCCATCTCCTTGGGCATTTAACACCACACTACTACAGCCCTGCTTTCTTCCTTCCTTTCCAACTCGATATGGTGCCCATGTCCTAGAGGATGCCTCCTCTTTTGTGGGAAGGGTGCCAGTGTGTCACCTGGGCCACTCTAAAAACCCCAAGTCGGTCGTGGTGTGCTTCATCTGTCAAAGACAGTTACCCTAGATTCCTCCATTGCACAGCCCGGTACCCAGTGACCCCTGGCGTCTACCCAGGCTGAGCTGCTCCCTGGTGTACCAGTAGTGCCTGAAGGTGGCATTTGCCCACCAGCCGAGGTGCATTGATCCCCAAAATGCTCAGGGAGCAGTTAGTGCGGAGAACAGCTCTCCACATGCAGTTAAGTCCCTGCAGAATGTAGCTCTTGGGCTGGATCACACAAGAGCATGAGAACTAACAGAGTTTCTACAAACAGGCTCAGCATCAACAGAGTCTGCTGTCCAGAATGGTTTCCACTGGAAAGGAGGCTTCCCTGATCTGAAGGTGAAGGGGATGCATTCCCCAGGGCAAAGCATGGAACAACTGGCTAGTTAGACTTTTTTTTTTTTCCCAACGCGAGTGTTTCTTCCCAGTCTCGGGGAGCTGACACTAATCTACTCCTCAAACAGCGGCCCAGCACGACCGATTCTGCCTGGAAAGAAGCCAAAGGAAGCGGACACTCCCTTCTAGAAGTGCCGGCACAGGGATGCAATGAGAACACGCGAAGCTTCCTGGGCCGGGTCGCGCAGACTTGTTGCGGCTGTGGTCACTCGCTCGCTGAATGACTTGTTTCCTGTTCCCTGTTTGTGGGCACCACCCTGAGTTATCCGAGCGGGAGGTGGGTGGACAGAGGATCAGAGTCTGTTCTCAGGGCTCCAACAACCCTCTCCTGCCCTGGCTGCTTCCCAGTCTCAGAGCCGGTGGCAACCCAGCCCAGCCCGCTGTCCTATCTATCTATGGTAATTGGGAAGAAACCCGCACGCGGCCCAGCCAGACCGGCTGAGAGGCAGTGGTGCCTTGGGGCTAAACCTCGCAGCACCCGATGGAGCTGGCATTCACAGAGGTTTCCCACAGCAAAGCGAACTCGCAGAATGAGGCTACGTTGGTCTGTCCCAAAAGAGCAAAGTGAGTAAGTTCCGAAGGGAAGCCGTTGACACCTGCTTCGGCTTCACCTCTTTCAACTTCCGGCCTAGACATCTGAAGAGGAATCTTCCCATGAATATTCCCAAATGGGAGAAGCCTTCTCTCCTGACCTCACAAACTAGTGAGTTCCTTCCTGGACACTAGGTAGCTAGGTAGGTCTGGCCCCTGAGGCATAGCTATGAGCGTTGCGTGTTTCCAGAGAGGACTGGTGAGGAGACCGAGCACCACTGTGATACTGGATGCTTGCATGGACCCATCTCACAGAGGAGACCACCAGGAGTGCCACAGAGGCTGACAGGAGCTTCCGGGAAAGCCCACAGGAAGGCTCATAGCCTTGAGGGACAGACAGGCAGCAATGAGAGCAGCGACACCCTTGCTAACTCTCAACAAATGAGGCTGAGGTAGCAGAGGTGGTGTTGACGGAGGGAGCGGCTTCATTGCGAGGTCTGGAAATGACTGCCTGGACCTTACCCTGTCAGGGCCTTAATATGCCAGGTCTGCATGAGAGCGTCAGGACAGGTGGTCAGTGAGACCTGCAGACTCCCAACCGGGTTGGCTGAACAAGCTGTGCTTCCTTCTGGGACCAGTGAGACCAATGCCAGCGGTTCAGTGTGCCACCCGGGTTGCTGTGGGCAGGAGCTCGTGGGTGGCTACAGGCCAGAGACGGGCACTGAGGCTTGGCACAAGTGGTGCTGTACCATGATGCTGGCTGGAAATCACATCACTTCTATCAAACCCTAGCTGTTCAAAATAGTCATCATTTATTTACGATCTTTTTTTTTTTTTTTTTTTTTTTTTTTTTGTAGTTTGTTTCTTAAAACTTGCTATGATAGCTATTTAGAACTCAGGTGTCTGCCTCTAGCAGCAAACAAGTTAGAACCCAAAGCTGCAGAGGAGGGGGTCTGTTCTGTCTGAGTCAGCGTAGCCAGGGGTGAAGACACAGAGGAGATTTTCACAGTGGTGGGCAATGGAACTCACTAGGTGTGATATTTGTGAGTATATAAACCATTTCACAGAATGAAAAGGGACCAAGTCTTCATCACAAAGCAATGTGGGCTGATTTTAGGAACAGTGTGTTGGCTGCGGAAAGAGCTGATTGCAAAAGGCCGCCCACCAGGGGACTGGACTTGTAGGACATTATCAGGATGGTAAAGCTGACACACAAAACAGGTGAGAGGCAGAAGTTAGCAGAGGCAGGCGATTGCTGGGTCCCAGCCACTGCACATGGAGGGTACCAGGATTCTAGCTGGATATTCACCCCAATACCAGGTGCTCCCCTAAATGGTATTTTCCCTCTGCTTCTGTGCCATAGGTCTCTGAACATAGTTTATCTGGGGAAAAGGTCTTACGGCAGGGGAGCTGTTCATGGTGCTGTAGTCCAAGGCCATGGTGAAATCGAAGACCAACAGCTGCTGGGGAGAGTCCACTTTCAAGCGCACATGTCCACTGGGTCTCAAGACATTCTCCACTATGGTCATTTGCATCCTAACCCCACAGGCATCTCCACAGACTTCCCAGATGTCCCTCAGATATGGCAGCTGGTATGGAAGGAAAACAGGTGCACAGAAACAGAGAGAGCCTAGTAGAGCCAGAGGCAGGTGATGTGTGTGTGTGTGTGTCCTTCAAAGCTGGCCTGTTGGGAGCTCAGGCAGGAAGAAGGGTGCTCAGTGCTGGGACCTTGAAGAGATGACCAGGGCGGCAGGGCTATCACCAGAGTGGGCTCCTGACCAGAAGATGAGCTCAGCCCCTTTGCGCACCTCCCCTCACTCTCACACGTGCCCGCCTTCGCCTTTCCACTGTCTGCCTTGGGAGACACAGAAAGAAGTCTCCTCACCAGATGTGGATTTCCTGGCCTCCAGAACTGTAAGAAATGCATTTCTGTTCTTAATAATACCCAGTTTGGCCTCAGCGGTTCTGTTCTAGCCGTAGGCAGTGGAGGAGAGACGGCACTGAGCAGGAGGCAGGCCACAGTTGCCCTGTGACTCAGCTTTGGCAGTGGCACCTGCTCCCTGGCTGTGGTGTGTGGCTGGAGCCGGCCTCCAGGCCTGGGGTACACTGGTGAGCTATTGACAGCCCATGGACACAAAGCTCAAGCAGGAGGGGGGACCATCAGTCCCCGAGCAGTCACCTGTGCTCCACGCAGGGGAGCCGCATCTCAGGGAGATCTTGCTCCACAGAACCCAGCACTGCCAGAGAGCTCAAGAAGTGGTCTCTGCCCAGGAAGCAGCAGCCACAGTCCCACAGCAGCTCCGCCTCCTTTCCTCAGCCACTTTGTTTTCTTCCTGTTTTCCCTCTTCTCTCATTCAAACCTGAATGTGGGAGACGCTTCCCGGAGTCAGCATGAAGTGCCAGCTGCTGGCTGGTTAATCTGAATCAGCTACTCCTGAAGAAAGTAGCCGAAGGCCAGCATCCCTACCCACAGAGCAGGTGGCGGGGCCTCAGGTGCACCCGGGCCTTGGCCAGGCCTTTCCTTCCCCAGCCTGAGAGGTGGGCATCCCAGAGGGCAAATGGCAGCCTGCCTGCCAAAGAAGCATAGGTGAGACAAAAGACCAGACTCAGGGTGAGGGCAGAGGAAGCCCAAAGGTGGGTGAATCCTCAGAACGGCTGGCTGGGCCCCCAGAATGGCGTACAGCTGTCTCCTGCATATAGAAGGAAAGGGGGCCTCAGAGGAAGTAATTCTCCGAGGGATTCAGAGCTTTAACTTATCCTTAAGCAAATGATATCAGGGAAGCCAACACCACTTTAAGAAGCAACTACCCAGGGAAGCCTGTGGTTCTCATGCGTGGCCTGCCTGCCACTTCTGCAGGGTGAGGGCCTCCCCGGTACAGGCCTGGCACACAGGGGAAACCCCAGGCCCAACTCCTCTAGTCTACAAATGTCCCGGGTGCCAAGTGCTGGGCTCCTTCTTCAGGAGGTTAGAGTGAGCAGGTTCGGTGCCTGGCAGCAAGAGGCTCCAGGCACCACATCAGGAAAGCCCTGGCATAGTACAGCTCCTACATTCACAGCCTCCTACCAAGGACTGGACTGCGGTGCGCAGGCTCTGTGCCCCGGGTGCTGCCCGTAAGGAGCACAGACTGGCCCCTCTGCAGGACCTTGCCCTCTGGTGAAGCAAGCCAATAGTGGAATCAACCATAGTCTGGCTTCATAGGTCGGTACGGCCCACCGCAGATCTTCTGTCCAAGTGCCGGTGAGTGGACGACCTTGTGCCTGTGCCCACCTGCACCACACAGGTGCAGGGCTCCGTTGGCCAAAGGGCAAGATACCTGGCTTGGCGCCGTGGTGCCTGGCTGTTTGAAACTCCCTTAAAACAAAGCCTCGTCGGGCCTGCATCCTGAGGTCACATAGCTGAGCGTCTCCTCTGCAGCCAGATCCCATCCAAGAAGCAGCAAGGCTCCAAGAAGTGCATGGGACTTCCCTAGATGGCCGAAAAAATGAGGTGGCTGCACCTGCCCCCCGGCTGCTCTCTCTGGATGGACACACACGGGAGCCGCAGTTATTTTCCAAGCTACGTCGTTAGCAGAGTTATTTCTTAAATTTTACCTTTTAACTTAAATAGTTATCTTGTGACCATCAAAGGTTTCCAAACACTTTCCAGAGATGGATTTTGGCTCCAAACAGAATTTTATGCTTCACTATGCTGTGATGATTGTGACTTTGAGGTGATCGTTTCTCTCTCTCTCTCTCTCTCTCTCTCTCTCTCTCTCTCTCTCT